>SJVG01000760.1:0-18480 GCA_034774675.1 Scedosporium minutisporum
CCTCCCACCCGACCGTCCGCAAGCCCAACCTCTTCCCCATACCCTGCGAGATCGCCCGCATCCCCGGAAAGGGCTACGGCGTCGTCGCTACCCGCCGCATATCCGCCGGCGAGACCTTCCTGGTTGACTACGCCTCGCTCGTCCTGCACGCGGGCTATCCTAGGGCTACGACGGATAAGGAGCGCGTGGCCTTGCTGAAGGAGGCTGTCGATAGGCTCGTTGAACCGGGACCGAGGGCGGTGAGGGCGCTGGCGAGGAGTGGGCTTTCGAAGGATTTGCTCGAGGATGTGGTGCAGACGAATGTGTTTACAAGGGAGTACGGGGATGGGGACGACCAGCATCATGTTTTATACCCCATCGTCTCGGTATGTGCTAGTAGTGTCTCTTCCTTGTTTCGGGGAACGATAAGTCGCTGACCCAAGGACACCACTTTCAGCGAATAAATCATTCCTGTAAACCAAAGTAAGTATGCCCTCTCCCTTTTAGGAGGTTACCTTTCAAAAGCAACTCTAACTCGAGAAGCTCTTTCCTCCGCTACTCATCCCACGGCCTCACAGTCGGTATCGCCGCCTTCCACGACATCCAACCAGGTGAGGAAATCACCATAAGCTGTAACGTCCCCCTTGCCTTTCCTTCCTCAATGTTTCTCCCCAAGCTCACATAGCCCCAGACATCAACCCCCTCGACACCCACAAAGGCCGCCAAAACCGCCTGAAATCCAACTGGGGCTTCACCTGCAAGTGCTCCCTCTGCACCTCACCGACGCGCGTCTCCGCCTCCGACGCCGCCCGCGCCAAAATCCACTACCTCCGCACCGCCGCCACCAAGGCCATCACGGCCCACGACCTCGACCTCGGCATCTCCCACCTCAGGGAGCTCGTCGAGACCATCAAGAAGGAGGACATGCCCTCGTTGCTGGCGGATCCCTACGAGGCACTTATGACGGTGCATTGGGTTCTGGGCGAGGAGGACGATGCTATGAGATATTTGAATTTGAAGCTCGATGTCATGGATGAGTATGGGAGGTTAGAGGTCGGGGATAGGGAGGCAGAGGTTAAGGAGACGATTGAAGGGCTGGGACCTTTAGGGGCGAGGAGGCGGGCATAGGTGGGGGAGAGGATAGCTCAAGAGAGCTTCTATTTTCGCTGCTTCTTTATTAAAATTTATTTTAACTCAAAATGTCTTATACCTTTTTTCTCTACTTTTACTTCTTTTTTCCCCCCCCTTCCTTTTTCTTTCTTTGCTTTCGCTTTTTTCCTTATTGCGCTCGAAACCAGGAATGTGTCTCCGTCATCTGTAGTCATCTGTACTACTTCATCAACCTTCGAAGTTCAAGTGACCAAGGCCGATGTCAGTGCTCAGTTTAATGAGATCATGAGCCACGTCACCTCTCCAGGATATTGATACGCTCGTCATCAATCCTCCAAAGTAACCCAAGACCCTAGCACACCCGCTTGCCCGGGACAAAGTCAACTCGTTAATCTCGTAGATTCGAAAGACGTCATCAAAAATCTGAAGATGCCGCCCAACAACTAGTTTATGCAAGGGGTCCATGTATCGCGGATCTATAAACCAAAATCTAAGTCACATCTAATCGTCCCATTCCCGAAACGACAACCCACCCACACCCCAATCTATCGAATACGCCGAAAAAGGAAAAACTCCCCGGTCCCCCAAAACGAATCTAGGGTCAATCCATGATCCCATCACGCCTTCGCATTAGCCCATAACTCCAACCACTCCCTCGCCCTCCCCATTTCCCCCCTCGTCGCCTCGCACGCCGCAACGCACCATCCCAGCTCATACCTTCCCTCCCTAGCCAGCTCCGTCGCGACGATCTTGTTCACCGCGCTCGTCTCATCGACGCAGAAATACATCAGCGCGCCGGAATCGGGCACCGACTCGACCAGGGGCTTCACGAGGGGGAGCGCCGCCTTCATGCTGGCGCCCAGCGGCTCCAACCCCGCGTTGGCCCGGTGCGTCTTGCACCACTCGTTGGCGCACCATGATTTGCCGCACCCCGTGTTGAGCTGGAGGAGGTAGCGCCGCTCGATGCGTCGGCGCATGGCTTTTCCTTCGGGGTCGTAGACGCTGGAGTACAGCGGGGCGAAGCACGCTCCGCAGAGACCTAGGTCGTTGTCCTCGTGTTCGGACGTCGTGGTGGATGAGCGGGAGAAGAGCGCGCCTCGTGCGCCGACGCCGTAGAGCGTGCGCCCGCAGTTCACGTTGCGGCATAAGCGGGGTGTTGGCTGTGATGCCCTGGCTAGTTTGTGGTTCATCATGTGCGCTTCTACTTCCCTGAGCCGGAGGATCCTGCCGCAGATGTCGCATTGGGTTGTCCTCGAGCCATCCTCTAGTTCGTGGGGTGTGAGTCCTGTAAGTTTCATTTCCGGCGTGGGTGTGCCGTCACCCCCCTGCGGAACTTCGAGATGGCAGAACTGGCAGAGAATAAGCCTACCTGGGCAGTAGGTGGTTCGATGTTTTGCCAGTTCGGGTAGGTCGCAGGTTGAAAAATCGCACGAGGGGCAGTGGTGCTCCGAGTGGTATGCGATACGGTGCCTTTCACGTCTGCAGTCGTGATTAGTTTACAAAAGCACGTGCAAAAGATCACTGGTGAGGGGAAAGGACTTACCCAAATTCGGTGTTGCCATAGTTGTCAGGGAACAAGTCGCAGGCATTCTTGTGCACGCAGTGCCAGTGATTCACAAGCTCTTCGGAACCTTTCTTGAATACCCGTCCGCATTCTTTACATGTGGTGTTGTTGCGCAAACAGAAACTCTCATGCAGGAAAAAGGATGGCTTCGGTACCCACTGTCCGCAATTCGGACACTTCTTTTGGTTCTCTGGCGCATGGGCGTCATCCATTAGCGTGTCTTGGGACTCGGTAGCGTGCCCTACCCGGGCGCGTAGAACGAATCGTTGCGGCTTGGGCTCTAGTGCCTTCCCAGATGATGCGACCGGTATATACGAATAGACTGAGATGAGCAGTTTCTCGGCGGTTTCGAGTGCGGGATGGCCCGGCGGTATCTCAATCGACTTGTGCCCGTCAGACTTGGTCGTAAAGTTTCCCCATATGTGTTCGTTTTGTCGTGGCACGGCCCTGTACCTCGTCGAACTCGGAATCGCAAAAAGATCTAAACCATCCTCCTCTCCAAATCCCGACAGCTCGATGGTGAGCGGTTGTGTCCGGTCCCAGGAAGGTAATTGGTAGTCTATGTACGAATCGGGCACGAGATGTCCCTCCACGTCTTTCCAGATACTGATCTCGCCGCCTGTCGAGTTCCCCGTGGGCCTATTACTCGCCTTGGCAGCTATTATCCTCAGAGTTTCTCGCGCTTGCTCCTCATCTAGCGCCTCAATGTCCACCTCAACATCCGTATCGACGACACAGATCGCATCACCTTCCGGCTCGACCTTGTCCAAGAGAAACTTGTACTCGTAGCCTCCAACACCTCGAATATGCAGTTCTGTATTGTTTGTCAAGGTCGTAAAGTTCTTTCGTAGTTCCCGCTCGAGGATCGGCCGCCAGTCTTCCGGGTTATAGCCCGCCTCCAGTGGCCGTAATCGGATGTACGTTCCCTTGGGTACCTGCTTTGCCGTTACCCAAATTTCGACACTCTTATCTTCCGACTCGATTCCAAGCGCCTTCTCGAGGTAAGGCGTTAGGCCTATGTGGTCCTCTTCGCCAATAAATTCTCGCACGCCAGAGTATACCACACGGCCATTGGACTTATTTTCTAGTCGAAACATAAGCGGAAAGGGTAGGCGCAGGCCGTCGTAAGAAGAGAAGCCGTCGTCGGATCGAGGGGCGGCCATTATGGCCTCCAACGCAGATTGGGGCAGGAGTATCCTGTCGCCATGAAGGTTGCTACTCGCTGTTTTCGAGGTCGCATTGGCGAGGAAGCTCGAGGACCACCGCACGTCGAATGTACTCGCCATGGTTGTGAGGAGGTGGTTCGGTATTTTCGATTATCGTTGAGTGAAACGGAAAATGGAAGATTAGGTAGGAGTGTCGAGCGGGCAGAACATATGGGGAGCTTCAAATTGAAGCGCTAAGGTCTAAATCGTGATGGCATATGTCAGCAAGAGCTTCGTTAGGCTTCCATCGATGACGGTGGCAAGGGTTTCGAATCCCAAGACAAGAATGAATAAGACCGAGACGAACCGTCGCGTCCAGGCTACCAATCCTCGAAGATGTTGTTACAATAAGGCTGAGGCCAATAAAATCCGCGCATTGCGCAAATATCGACGACGACCCGTGGTCGAGCTTCGCATCGCCCAAGTTGGGCTGATTGAAGATGGACGAGGTAGGTAGTGTCAGACGCCATCAGCTGTCCCCCGCCAAGCTCAGTTTCGAAGTGGGGTGCCCCACATTATTGACGTCAGTGATGACCTGTTCAGTTGTCCACAGTTGCCAGCTTCTGTCAAACGGTACATTGCAGATTTGTCTGCAGTCTCCATCTGATCTGATGCCCCAACTAGTTTAGAAGGGGTGTATGCAGAGAGCAACGGGTCGTCCGATTTAACCAGGAGCTCTCCACCCTCAACTCTTTTTTGCTTTCTTCCTTTTTTACTAATGTTGAGTGCCTGATTGACCTGAAGAGGTGCAGATGATCAGCATGGAGTGATGACAAGCCTAAAGAGGTGAATGGCTGCTCATGATCTTGATCCTGATCCCAATGAAGCTACTTCGCATGTGTGGGCGGCTGGATCATGTCTCCATGTCTTACCCCTCCTTTTAGGCTCGAACCCCGTTCGCCAAAGCCGCTTAAGTCGGATTTTAATTCCCAATTACTCCTTCGTAGATTTCATTTGATCCCTTCATTTCGGATTGTTGCTGAAGTTGGCGGTTAAGCTCAATTCTGCTAGCCCAATTTGTTAGCTTGGACGAATCCGGGTGGGGGAGCTTGACTTGTAGGTAATGCAATAATGGCCTGGAGGCTGTTCTTCATTGTTCTTCCTCTCGAAGGAGTGGAGACGAGACTGCAGCTCGCATAGCGGACCAAGACTCAGGACCAAGTGGTCCACGATCCCCGAGACTGCACCACACTAGTAGGCAAAAATAGCAGAAACAAAAGACAGCCTTAACCACTCTTTAGACCATTGGGTGCATGTGGTGTCAAGTGGACCTCCGCGCCCAAAGAGATACGTGGGACTTTAGGCTCTTCGATTAATAGTATTTAGTAACAAAAACGGCTGAGCTGGACCGGCAGCTTCGAGATCCGACGTTACACTGGGGTAAGAAAAATGGGGTGGGTGTGCACCGAAGTGCAGTGTGCAGATGCAGCTTTGAAGGTGCGTGGGGAGGCGGGCGTGGGTTGATGTTGAGATATGAGGAAGAGTTTCGTTTCTATTGATCAACTGCTTTAGCTTGGTTTTTACATTGAGGCCCAGGAGCATGCCAAGCTTATCTGTGTGTCCGCGTGTCTGCATCCTGTGAGCTACGTCCTGTGAGCTGTCGGTGAAGGGAAGGATAATAGTATAAAATTGATGGCAAGAGAGTCCTAGAGACCAACCCTACTTTATAATGGATTGATAAGTTCCGCACCAAATTCAACTATGTCCCGGTCAATGACTCGACTGGAATAATAGTTTACTTCGTACTCCGAGAACATGGTGTCGCGGAGATGGGCCTGGATGGACTTAGACTGCAACGTGAGGGAGACATGGGAAAAGCTCAAGCGCCACTCGAGCCACCAGCGGCCGGCCATGTTGCGTGGTGGAGTCTGCTCAACAACAGACTGTTCTGCCATGGCCCATGTGCAAAGCTCGAAGTGCGGTGTGCTGTGCGACCCCCCTTTCCTTGGAAGATGGAGGTGAAGAAGTCCACCACTAGGGGGAGGCGGAGGTGGAGAAGCGCACGCAGGACAGCGATGGCGCAAGGGCCAGCACGAAGCAATCAAATCTTGGGACAGCTCATGATGACCCCATTTCGATTGCTCCAATGTTCGAAATCCCAAGCCCGCAATCAAAACCCCAGTCAAGATTTACCAGGAGCTTTACCAGATGCGGTAGATCTGCCAACAAATGTTAAAACCCCCTGTGATGTCCATTGTCGGCCCGCGAGCCACCGCTTCCGACAGTAACAACGCTACGAACACTACAAAAGCACACTAGCAATTGGCGAGACCAAGAGACCAGACGATTTCTCTGGGCCATGCGACCACTAATAATTAGACAGAGTCTCCAATGCTACCTTTGATTGTGCCATCAAATTCCTCCGTCTGCACTATCACCCCCTGTTCGGACCCTTGCGGCCACACCAAAACTAATCTGCTGCCCCATGTCAGCACTGAGATTGACCCTTGTTGCCAAGTACGAAGTACCTCGTAGTGTACGGAGGTACTTCGTCTGGTAGTGTTGCACATCTCTCAATCATCAATCGAGCAATTGCGACTCATGTTTCGACTCAACCGGCAGGACCCACCCCACATGCACAATCACATGTACAAGTACGCAGTACCGTGAGCATGTTCGGCTGTGGGGCGTGTCTCGCCTCACCAGATGATCCCTGATCCCTCGTATCGATACAGTCGAATCGACGATGGAGGAAGACAGGGAAGCAAGGACTTTGTATCAATGTACTTCGTTACTTCCTAGCAGGCGCATCTTGGCTATTCGCCGATAGCCTGGCAAGCACGACCAAGAAATAATACGATACGTCGACATCGACGTCGACGACCACCAGATCCATCAAATCATCAATCTTGGTACTCGCCTCAACAGCATCCCGCCCTGCCCTGTCCAGTGTCCAACGAACCCCTTTTACCCGCTTATCCCCACACTCCAACACTTTCGACCCCTTCGACAGGGCGTCCAAGCTTCCAGCCGTTTGGCACCCTGACTGATTGTACAAAGCTGCGCTAGCTCGCCTAAGTCATCAATCTGGTTCTCGGGCAAACAGAAGTCAAAGACGCGACCTGGCCTTTATATCATCCCCTTGTCCCTCCTCCCAGTCCATCCCATCCTCCCTCCCTTTGGAACACATCCATCCATCAGCCGTCCTTCGTAGTCCGAGCATCGCTTGATACCTTCCAATATGACATTTTGACTTGTTTCTATCAGAACCAGAACCAAGCCGCGTCGTTGTTATACTCGATCCTATCAAGAACGAGCTCGTCACTTACACCCAAGAACAGCCTTCGAATCACCCCGTTTATCGACATACGACTCAACCTTCGAAGACCACACTCTTTCTTCCCCGTCTTTTCGCCTCATATCTGCGCGACTAGCGTCGTCGCGCCGCGTCTCCGGCCGTGACCCGAGCCTTTCCAGAACAAACCGTTGATCTAGAAAGGGCTTGTCGGGCATATCATGAGTATCGTCGGAAACGACCCTAACGCGCGTGATCTCCTCGAGAAACAATCTCTCCTCGATCTTCTCTCTAACCACCTCGTCCTCCAACACACCGCCCCTTACCTTTCGGCCCGAGATAGGCTTGCCCTCGGTGCCACTTGCAAGGATTTCCATCAGCTCGTCCACCTTTCCCATGGCGTCTTTCGCTACCTCGACTTAACCCAAGTCAAGACTGCTCAGTTTGACATTGCTCCCGTCGACAACGGTGGCGAAGTCTGGCGCAATGTCCAGGTTGACGAAAACGTCACTGAAGATGAGTACGTCGAACACGAAATCACTCGTGCCGTGGCCATGACCACGACTGTGAGACTTGAAAGAGACTGCGACGCTAATATTCGACTCGTCTAGTTTCTATTCCGGTCCTCTTCGAGGCATCTTTTCTACCCTCGAGCGCCGTCACATCCTGAGAGATGTCCAGACCCTCGTGCTTGACGGTCTGTCTGTGACGGCTGATCTCTGCCACGAGATTATCTCTGATCCCAAATTCAACGTGCGCATCCTGTCCATCCGTGGAGTGAAAAACCTCAACGAGCGACGCTTGAGGGAGGCCCTGAAATACGCGTGCCGCCCGTCCCGCCCAGCCGGCATGCCGAAACTTCGAGGCCTGTACATCTTCACGGAGAAGTCACCCATCGTCGAGATCACCGACGCCACCGCCACTTCCCCAGCAGAGCAACGCGGAGAAACCCCCAGCTCATGTTGCAAGGAGGCCAGCGTCGACACGGGCGATCTCTGGTACTATAAGAAGGGCAAGGTCATCCAGCATGCCGTCCCCCAAGAATGGGCTGAAACGCTCATCGACTGCCGGGGCGTCATTGCTTTCGACGCCCCTCTGTGTACCGGGCCTTGCCACATGAACTCGCCTGCCTATGGAAGTATTGTTCCTGGCGTTGCTCTAGCGGGCCCTCAGTGGGCAGTCGCCACATTCGCACTATCCGGATGTGCCGGCTGCGGTTCTGCCCCCGAGGGAATGACAACCTTCGACACGACAGATGACAGGACCTCTCTTCCTCTCCTCCCTGACGCGCCTTTGCTCTCGTCGACTCTCACCGCCGCCACTTACCCGACAGCTTCGACCTGCGGAACGCCTCCTTCGTTCATCGCCCGGTGCACCACGTGCCTCAACGACCGCCACTGCCGCACTTGCAACAAGTGGTGGTGTGAGAGGTGCTACACTCCGCCCCTGCCGGGCCTTCACGTCCCGGTCTCGGCCGACCAGTCCCAGGCTTCTATCAAAAAGGTATGGAACGCTCTCTGTCTCGAGTGCATGGGGGAACAGTCCGCGCGCCGCGTTGTCGGACGCTGAACGAACGGAAAGGCATCCTTGGTGTCCGGGTCGGTCATTGAATTCATAGATGCCTCCCATTGACTGGCGGGGAGGTAGTATCCTCGCCTTTCCCGGACGTAATTGTATGCCCGTCCGTCAGCGCTGAAACATGCATCCGGACTTGTCCCCCGCCTTCCCTCTCAGAGAAGTTAGCGTTGGCCAGTTTACTGACGTAGTTGACATGATAGGTTCAACGGAGCTGCTTCGAATGTGGATTCAACGTGAGTTATTTACGTGTCTAGATTTGTTCTTTCCGGGAAACCCTATCAACTAACCCTGTTCGGATTGATAGTGCAATGACTGCGTCCGCCGTACTCAGAGACGATGCACGGCGTGCGGTGGAGGATACTGCATCACCCACCACGAAGGCTCCAGCCCGACTCTTGTAAGTTGATTTGATCTCCCACTGCGCCGTTTCATTGATGGAGCTAACATGTTCAATTTTATAGTGCGATTGTAAGTGGATTTGTCCTGCACCACCTCCTCACTCACCCCACAGAACTAACGCATAAGTTAGGGTGTTCCACCCGACGACGCCAAGTAGCTGCCAACCGAGCCGCTAACCCACAGCGCCCGGTGCCCCAGCAATTCCCTGCCTGCAAGACCAAGAGCAAACAGGCCTGGCTTAGCTGGATGCGCAATCAAAACTCTATCGTCGAGCGTCGGGCGCGAGAGCGAACCTTTCCTCGCGAGGGACTGAGATGTCTTGCCGCGAGGAGCTAATTCCGGCTCACGACACCATTTTCAAAGAGTACCTTTGTCTTTTCCTAGACTTTGTTTAGCAGGGCAAATTGTTCATCTCAAATATCGCAACTCTCCTATTCCATGTCTTTCCAGATGTTTCTTGTCCTAGACCGACCGATTTATTTTTGCAGCATCACGATACCCGTCCCGGCGCAGGTTATGATTGTGTGTGTCGAAGTTGTCGAGTGTTTTTTCTTTCTTCTCTCTCCGGTATTGATGGATGAACAAATAAGCGAGGCGTCTATTTTGGAGCAGCAAACACGGTCTCACGGTCTCTGGCACGGGGAAACGACTGAAGGCATGGCGTTTCTGTGAAATTTTTTTTCTTTCTCTTTTTTATTCTTAGTTAATTTCTTCCTTCCCTGTTCTTTTTACTTCACCCGCTTTTTGTCTTCTCTATTACTTTTTTCCATTTTCATTTTCATATTTTTCGCCGTCTTTGGTTATCTTTATCCCTCCACTCTCTCGAAACGGAAACGTTTCGGATATCCTCCGCTCTCAGTCTCTTTTGGTGTACGCATTCCACTCTGGTTTCTCTTTTTAAGGATATTTTCGCCTGGTGTTTGGGTTCACTACAAACATAGGTTTTAGTTTATGATAGATGCTTCTCCCCTTCGAATCCCCAGATCCCAGGTCCTGTCCCCCGCTCAAAACAGCGCAGACGTCCTCGGAACGGTGATGTTTTGTCTCGTATCTGTTTCGAACCTTGAGCTTGTTCAAACGTCTAGGATCGGATTGGAGCAGATAAAGAAAGGTCACACCTGAGCCTCAAGTCAACCGGGGTGTGTGGACTCCCACAATAACAGCCCGAAGTCACCGCTTCCCCTCTTTTGATCACTACGTTCATGAGGCGCACTGCAAGCCCTGTCATCCTCACCTGATTCTTGAGCCGCCCGAAAGTCGAGGAATGCAGCGCGTTTGACCCAAGGCTCTCTCGAAGCCCCGCAACCGGACCGATGCAAGCCGCTCTCAACCGGATGCTCGACCGACGAGGCGGTGAAGGAAACCCCTCAGAAGACCAGGCGCCTCGCTATTCGGATTTCGGGAATATCGGCCCTATTTTTCTTGGCTCGGTGACATGACAGGGGGACCCTTCAGATGACGTCTCTGTTGAGATCGATGTTAGACGTTTAATAAGCATTGAACAGATCTTCCTCTGTTCAAATCAAATAGGCAAGCCCGCGGCGAATTTCCTCGCGACCCAGGCGGCCCCGTACTCATCGTACTCCGCCTTAGAGACGCACAGCTTCCCTATATTCTCGTGCGCCGCCAACCTAACACCTCCCTTCCACGTAGCCGTAACCGGATCCTTGGGCACCGCTACCCTCACGGTACAGTCGTCGGGCGCAAGGCTAGCAACTTCCCTCTGCAGGCGTTCCCTAAAGCCAGAAAACAAGGCGTTGCCGCCCACAGCGACGATATTCGCTAGCAGTCCGGGCCACAGGCCCACGGGCAGCGACGAGACGGATTGCATGATAAGGTTCGCAAGACCCGGCTGCCGCAGCCCGATGTCCATGGGATTAAACAGCAGCTCGGGAACCGAGAAGCGCTCGTTTCGAAGAGTGATGATGTCCTCGTTGACGTCGGCGGCGTTCCCCGCCGCGCCGAGGGCGAGTTTCCTCGATTTCGTGTGCGCCGCCGGATCGTAGTCCCTCATGATACCCTTTTGCCTCGCGTGGTAATCGGGTAATACGTAGTCCTTGGCGATGCCGTCGCTGCCGTTCACGTAGACGGGGCGCCTTTCGCCACGGGAGCCCTTCCACGTCTTTTCGAGGTCGGCGGCGAAGTCAAGCGAGACGAAACAGGCTGTTTCCTTGATCTCGTTGACGATGTATACGTCGTTGCGCATGTCGAAGTGGCGGAGGGACAGGAGGCGGGTGAGGTAGTTCGTTAGGAATTTACCGCCGATGTCGAGGCGGCGGACGGCTGAGTGGAGGGGTCGGCCGTGGAGGAGGGGTGTTACGGTCGTGTGGGAGTAACCTGTATCGACGAGGAGCATGATCTCGGCGGGGACCTGAGGTGTCGTCGCCGTGGTAGTGTCTCGCGTAGTTCCGAAGAAGGACTGGATATCGTTGTAGGCATTCAGCGTTGGGCCTATCAATTCCTCATTAGCATATTACCCTCATCCCACCACTCAACCACTCCAGTAAACACAAATTCGCAAGGGAAAAGCATACCGATAGCTCTATAATAGCTCGCGAATCCAAACTCCTCAAAAACCATCTGATCGCAATTCCCCTGCAAAGCCGGCAACCCCCCCGGCGCCTCCGTCAAAACCAACCTCGTCTCCCCGGGATCACATCCCAACCCGCCCTTGCCCCCAAACAACTCCCCATCCCAAACCTCCTTCTGCGCCTCCCAGTTGACGATGAAGCCCTTGTCGACGGGGCGGCGGAACTGCAGCTCGCCGAAGTCGTGGCACTGCTGAGGGAGCTCGGAGCCGACGTAGGTCTTTCGGTGGCGGTCGCGCGCGATGCAGTTGGGTATTATGCGGGGGGAGGGGTCCGCGTCGCTGGGTGAGGGTGGTGCGAAGCCCGCTTTGAGGGTGTAGCCGCCGTTGTCGATGATGAGGGTTTTGGAGGGGGGCGCGGGGCCGGAAGATTTGGTCTTCCGGCCGCCTGCCATGGTTCTTTTGTTCTTCGGGGTGACAAGAAGCTTGTCGATGATGTGAGTAGGTGTGTATGTATGCTGGATCGGTCTCAAAAGCCGCTAATTGGGGAAGCTCTCAAGTGATGGGAGAGGAAGAAAAAAAAAACACAGATAGCTTTGGGAGCTTTCGGCAGCTTCAACCTACCCGCCTGGAAGGAGGGAAGGTACCCCGCCACGTGACCCACTCGCCCAGGCACAATCACCATCGAACTCGTCACAAGAGGAGTGTTGGATGAGAATTTAAATCCGGAATTTTTGCAATTATATTTTTCTCATCACTTCACAATCAAGGAATATCTACGATGAATAAAATTCGAAAAATATGTCGGAAGGTGCTGGGAAACAAAAGGCAAGTCCAAATATCGACCGGCAGGAACAGAAGCGCATCGGCTTGTTTCACAACTTACATCGCCGACTTAATACTCAACGACACCCGGATATCTTCCATAGTAGATCGCAGACGTACTTAATTTGCACGCGAATGTTGACGGACAGATTATTTTCAAAAGTCAAGAAATATTTACAGCAAGAAGAAAAGAAAAAGATGAAACATCACTCCGCTCTCCGGGCCAACTATCCCCCAAATTCACCACCTCCCTCTCCCCAAGTATCCATCCTCCTTACTCAGTCTTGTACAAGACAAACAGCTCGCTATTGGCAGCGTTATCACTAGCAACGAAAAGCCTCGAAAAAGCCTTATCAAACGTAATACCCGTAGGCCTCAAGCAGGTATTACCCGAGCAAGCGCCAACGTTATCATTCCAGGCGATATCAACATAAGGCAAATGCGTGTCCGCCGAGGGAACGGGATCATAGTTGCCATCCTCAAGCTTATGATACGCGATCTGCACGACCTTGTAGCCCGTGGCGGGAGCGCGGTTCCAGCTGCCGTGAAGCGTCACGTACATGTTGGAGAAGTCCTTGTCGAAGGCGCCGTCGATGGGCGCGCTGTGGGCTTGGATGGCCAGGCGGGGCGGGGTGGCCTCGGCGTCGCAGTTGGTGTCGTCGTAGGTGGCGTTGGGGGAGAGGACGAACTGCTCGCCGACCTTGAACTTCTTGTCGACGAAGACGTCGGGGTCACCGACGGTGAAGCAGACCGGGTAGCCGTACCAGTCGGTGTTCGGCTTGGAAGGGTCACCGACTAGAGACCGCCGTGTTAGCCTTGATACTTTATCCATGGCCAAATCTCTCTCGACAGCTTTTTATCATCTCTTCCCCCGAAGACAACAGAGTCGCCCACTTTCCAAATCGGTCGTGGCATAAGAGGGGATGATGAGGCTTACGAAGGTTCAGCTCTTCAGCCGGATTGTCAATGTGGACATCAATGGTAGTGCCCTCAGCAGTACGTCCGAGGTTGTCGGCGCTATTCTCAATACCCCAAACCCTATTAAGGAGAAGGAGGGTGGGTTAGTGTCTACACAAATTTCCAGGAACTTAAGACGATAGACACACGCCACGGACGTGAGTGTGTCCCTCTACATGATGACAACATATGAGATGCGACAACCTCTCCTTGGACTGCCACGGAAGTAAAAACTTCAAGACAGCAAGAGAGAGGCCTCGTCCCCATAGTAAGGGGGTGTGAGGGTTGTTTGCGCTCATGGGTATGTTGCTTACTTGTTGTTGCCATCAACGACGAGGGCAATTTCATTACGAAGACCATAGCCAAGGTCCCAGCCCTCGGTGACCCAATTCCAGCCGCCCTCGGGCGCCTCAGAGATATCAAACACCTTCACGTTGGCACGAGCCGTCTCGATCTGGAGGGACTCCATGTCGAAGTTGGCGTTGGAGCCGAGCTGCATCACAAGCAAATGGGGAGTGGCGGGCGGGATGACTAGAGACCTGGAAGGGTGGCCACCCGAGTACATTCCCTTGACGATGACCCTCTGGTCGGAGACCTCCTGGGTTTCGGCGTCGTAGCTGTACTCCCACGCCGTAGTCATGGAGCTGACGTAGATCTTTGTGCCATCGGGAGTGATGCCGAGACCATGATTAAGTTGACCATTGTTAATAACCAGCTTTGATGTAGAGATACAGCCATCCTCGCCCAGCGTAAGAGCAGACAATCCCCTTCCGGATTCAAGAACAAGCAAGTTGCCCTTGCTATCCACAACCACCGCTCGAGGACGAACAACTTCGCTAGAAATCTTGACAATCTTCCACCCCTCAGCGGTGACCAAAGGGAAAGCCGGCGCTGCGACGCCGGGGCACGAGGCGGGAAGGGGAAGAGCCTCAACCTCGGGTGTCGGCTCCTCAGTTGGCTCCTGATCGGGGGCCGATGTCGAGGCGGGATCAGCAGGAGTCGTTGTGGTTGTCAGTACTGTTGATGAGGAGGTGCTGGCGTCGCCGGAAGACTCACCGTCACCACCATCCTCTTCGGGGGCTTCGCCTTCCGCAGGAGGTTTTTCTTCTTCGGCCGGTGGCTCGGCTGGCGCTTCTGGCGCCTTGGCATCGCCCTCACCACCATCAGCAACAACCCAAGTCTCGAAGTCGGCGGACTTGGAGGCAGCGAAGTCGTGGATCCAGTGGCCGACCCGCTCGTGGATTCCAAAGGTGGTATCGATGGCCTTGGGGTCATCTACGGGGACACTGGAGTAGGCGAACGCCAGGTAGTTCTCACCCTCGCCGTTGAGGGCCGTGGATTCACCGTCGAAGGGGGCCCAGAGAGTGCAGCCCTTGCAGACGGCGGTGACCTGGTAGTGAGTCTCGTTGACATGGGTGCCGGGAAGAACTGTGTAAGAAGCATCTTCATAGAGAGGAGGCACGAAGTATCCGCTACACGGTAGGATGTTTGGTTAGCCTAATATGAACTTAGATTCTAACGAGCAGCGAAGGCGCTTTATCCCTCTCTGATCGGGAAGGTAAAGAAACAGTGTTCGTGGGGACCTTACAATGCCATCCTGGAAGACACCTGGATATCGTCGCCGTTGGGCCAGACGATTGTGAGAGGGTTGTAGGTCATACCACCACCCCAGCCGACACCAACCCAACCGGCGGTGTCCTTAGGACCCGTTACTTGGATAATAACGTCAAAGTTCTGGGCCGAAGTGTCCTCGGGGACAGCAATACCGAAAACAACGCCGGTATCATCGACGGCATGGCCCTGGAAGCAGCGATCCAGCTCATCGCAGTAAGGGAAGGTCTCTGGATCCTGGGCGGCAGCTAACGGAAAGGAGCAAAATGTTAGAAACGAGCTGGCCCCAGGGAGGGGGAATCAAACAAGAAAGAAAAAAACCGGTTGAGGAGAACACAATTCTTAACAAAACCAGTACAATAAGGGAACATACCAGAAGTGGCAAGCGCCGCAGCGCTGATGATTGAAGACCAACGCATATTGACGGTACTAGAAAAAAGAACTCAGACTGACGGTTTAACGAGTGAACGGCATCAGCTGGGGGACTCTAACTCTTCGCCCCGGAAGCGAGAATGGGAGGATACAGCGGTATTTAAGAGAGTCCGCGTGGTTCTCGACAGCTGGAGGGAAGGGCGGGCGGAGGACTGGCCGTTAACCCCGGCGAGGTATGTATGGGTCCCCAATTGTCCAATCCATGCCTGTGGATTAGATATCAATAATAGTATTATTACCCATGGAGACGTCTTTCCGGCCTGGCAAAAAAGGGAAAGGCCCTCTCGAGCGAGCATGGGAAATGAGGGAGTGAAAACGTGGTTCTAGCTGTAGGTGGTGTAAGCGTGCCGTTCGCTTCTCAACTGGCGACGGCGGTATAGTACGGGGCTCGGCATGGTATCTGACCTACTATGAGTTCATGAGTTCGGCAAAGCCGCCGATCCTAGGTAGACACCCAATAGACTGACATGTATTAGTCGCAATCCCGGAAAGGGAATGCGGGAGATTGTCGTAAATTGAATAAAGCTTCTCCGGAATACCTATAGCCAAGGCGGAAGAAATGGCGAGGCGTGCCTTGCAGTTCTCCCACTCCTGTCTCTCAGGACGCCTGGTCATCAACTCTAGTGAAGCAGACAGACGATTGACTAGGATGGAGCATTGGTGAGGACACCAGATGATGTCCTGCATGCTTAGAAGACCTTGATCGTTTCTATACTCTATGGGTATTGACGAATTGCCTTAGGAACGATACCACTTCGTTAGAAAACCAAGCAGTAATGACTCCCCTACCAATCAAGTACACATCCCGGGCTATTTCTATTTCGGCGGATACATGGCTGACGAGGAGAACGTTGCTCGCAGAGCGACAGAGGATCATGGGCCAAGTCAAGCTTCTCTAGAAATACGTCAAAAGAACACATCCATTGATTGCAGGAAGGTTGGTGCAGGTACACTCTGCAAGGAAGCACGGGAAGAGTCAGCCAAGAACAAGAGAGTGGTGTGTGATTGACCAGAGTGCCTGGATGCGAACGTTTCGATCATCAATAGGCTAGGCACCGCTACAAAACAAACTTGGAGAAACTCGGGAGAACGGCGGATGGGAGCATAGAAAGCCCAAAAGACAAGAGGAGGAAAAAAAGAACAAGGTACGCTCGGAAGTATCCCTTACTAGGGCATGACGGGAGACGGCAGCACGGAGGAGACGGCATCAATATCACGGATCAAATCAATTTGATGTCGACTGTCAGGCGAGGGATCAATCAATATTAGTTGGTAATGCTGTGAAGGCTTCCCCAACACAGGGGCGAAAAATGGAATGATCAATTGATCAGGGTGTTCATGTGCTCGTCTTCGTGTGCCTATTGACATTGAGCATGCGTCGTGTCAGATATCTGGTGCCGAGTATCTCCGCCTCACCAATTCCTGCGTGGTTGGGGAAAGGGCCAAGATATGGGGTTAAAGAAAGGTGAACCACGCGGACTCGGGTGCCGAGTATGCATTCTTCTCCAAATTTGCCTGGGCGGCCGCATATGGGGTAAAGAAATGGAAATAGGAATGGAGAACGGAAACGTGGTTATAAGTAGATTAAAGAGGAGCCCCAATCTGGAAGATTGGGGAAAGACGGAGGATGGCATCCATCAAAGCATCAAAGGGAACCAAGCAAACGGGTGAAGATGGCCAAGCACTCGCCTCATTAGCCTAAAACACGGACCGGCGATCTGGCCAATCCATTTCTCCGTAATGTTGCTGACTGCGAGGGCGAATGGCGAAGAGCGAGATGAAGGATCTATTCGAAAATGGGAAAGCAAAGCTGCATTGAAGGTTATAGAGTAGTGTGTAGAGCAAAGGAAGTTGACAGGTGAATCTGAGGGAAGGACGGGGAGGCTCCTCTCACCATCATCCAGAATGAAGGGTGTCGTGTCTGGTCCCAGGTTGTAAGTCTGGGCTGGATGAAGAGGGGGTTAGGAGTAGAATATATGGGAGACGGAATCGGCTCGCAGCTGGGCAGTTGAGAGAGAGGGCCGGCACGACGCAATAGCTTGAGGTGGGCGCAGTCTTGACACTATCGAGGGCAGATGTCTCCGTGGGAACTCAATGTCGGACCTGCAGGCGAGCCGCACCAGATATCGAAATTAGCCCTCAACTGAAGAACACTCAACGAAGAAACAACTGAGATCTGAGACATTAGAACTTGGAGACTTGGAATGCGGCAACGGACGAGGGACGGAGAGGAGTGCACCCGCTGTATTCAAAGTCCCAGTATTATTCATCAATTGCATCATTTTCTCCCTGCATCTCTGGAAGGCGCGCCTTTGCTCGACAGCATCCATCTGCTCTTTCCGACCTTCATCTTGAGTTTGGCACTTCACAGTTTTAATTGACACGTGCCTCTCAGTTATCGAGAGAAGAAGGCGCGACCTCAGAAGAAATATCGACCTGTGGCATCGTGACCCTGTAACCTCGTTGCCCTCCAGGTGGAACAGAAACGAAGTGCATTCTCCAAGGACCGCCCACAGATGACGCCTTAATATCGAAGAGAAATCTAGCAAGACCTTTCCTTATTAATTAGCCTAGAGCCCAATCTTGACGAAATAATGCCCCACATCAGTATATACCAGCCGTACCAGCGGGAAAAGCCCTCAACTGTTAAACGCCATTCCAGAATTTCCCCCGCTTCCTCCATCTTTCAAACTTTTGGCCTCCATTTCCTCCCACCCCCTTTGTCTCCTCCGCCCTCATCTCGGCACGAAGGCTCCTTAACGCAAAGGATTACCGTAATTGGATCTTACTCTCATTTCTTCTTCTCGAAGGCTTCTCTACCCGCAGTTCCTTACATCATCTGGACCATCCAACGCTCCGGGAAGAAAACAGAACACCCCACTGATAACAAGCTCGAAAATAAACGCCGGGCTCTCTAGCCATACACAGGCTTCAATTGATACCTAGCCAGCTGGCAAAGTCCCTTGCTACTGATCTGCAGTTCAATTGCTCCCCAGCCTCGCACGGTCCACCGGCACCCGCAATCACAATGCCACCAACAAACCCCGGAGCCCCGGCC
>SJVG01000761.1:0-18479 GCA_034774675.1 Scedosporium minutisporum
GGGGGAGCGCCTGGTTCCTGAGGGGGCGTGATCAACAGGGGCTCCCGACGTAGCTGTTTACTCGATGGACGCCGGCGAGGAAGGAATTTGGTTTTCGTTTCTGGAGGGGGTTGCGTAAGCGGCTTTTAGAGTGGGGGAGGCGAAGGAGAGATGGATTCGAGATGCGGGTGGGTTGCAGAAAGATTGAGGTCGTGGCGATGTTCGTATTCAGTTGGAGGTGCCAGGAAGATGCGGTTGTGGTTGTGGATGTGGAGGTCGATGTGGTGGGGTGGATTTGACAGAAAGTCATAGGCGGGGTCTCCTTGGTGGTGTCAAAGTTACTCCGACTTGTGCTCCTTCTCCTTGTTAAGCTTACTGAGGATGCTATGATGTAAGCATCTCAACCCCGCCTTCACTCAATGAACAATAATGCACGGTGTACGAAGCTCGACGAAGCTCTGGTCTGGTCTATGTATTATCTCGTATTATGAAGTAGTTCTCAAGATTAAATACAAAAGATATTATCCCGGCATATTCTGATAAAATCTAGTTGACATCCCATCATCCTCTTGCCCATTCTCACAACTCCTCTGATAGAACACCCTGATCTCGATGAAGAAACAACTGTCAATGCCAATGCCAACCCTCAACTCCCGATATAGCCCAGCAATTCATCCAGGACCCGAGCATCCCCTTCCTGCTTCTCCACCTTGACCTTCTTCCCCTGCAGTATCTGCAACAGCTGCTCCCGCGTCAAAACCAACCTCAGGTCAAACCCATCCCCTCCTCCAGCCCCCAGCAGACGTCGAGTCAGTACTCCATTGCTCACAATGAGCCGCCACTTCTGCTTAACATCCGTAACATCAAAATCAATCGTAAACGACGCCTCGGCGGCCTTCTCCCCATCCAACCGGACAGCGATGACGTCAAACCACTGCTCAACCGACAGATGTGTACCGGGCGTGCTCCAATCCGTATCCTGCCCGACTCGCTTACCCGTCCTCAGCTCTAGAGCTCCCGTCAAGTAAAAGTTGCGCCACGTCGCGTTTTCGGAGCCGTAGCCTAGTTTCTCGTACGCGGAGGCTAGAAGATCCTTGGCTCTGGAGCTGGTGTGATCGGGGTATCCTGCGACAGCGTGGGCTAGCAGGGTCGCGGCGAACCGGGCGTCTCCCTTGCTGAGGAATTGCTCGGCCTTGTCGCAGAGGGCGTCGACGCCTCCGAAGCACTCGACGTATCTTCTTCCTTCTTCCGCCGGGGGGTATTGCCACAGATGGGCTGGGTTGCCGTCGAACCAGGTCATGTACTTTTGGTAGATGCCCTTTCAGACCAGGTCATCGTCAGTTCTTTTTCATTCTTTGCTTTCTTTCAACGAGCGAGGAAAGGTTATGATATACGTACCTTGACATTATGGTTTACCGAACCGTAGAACCCTCGACAATGCCACGCCCGCGAAAGTGCCGGCGGCAATTGTATCTTTTCGGCAATCTCCACCCCCGTCATCCCTAAGAAAAAAGGAGACTCAGCGTTAGGACTTTTTTGCCATGTAGGGGTTTTTCTGTCAGACCTACCTAGATTCATCATGCGTATGGTCTGGTCGTGCAAATACCCGTACAAGTCTCGCTGCTCCGACAGCCTAGTGATGAGCTCTTTCCGGCCCCATGTAGGCCAATGATGGCTTCCAAAGACGACATCTGACGTTTCTCCGAAGAGTATAATTGCTTCGTCAAGGTAGCTCGACCATGCTTTTGCATCTCGTATTTCGGCTCCTCGAAGGGTGGCCTAAAACCAACGGTGTTAGCTAACGTTTCCCAAACCTCACCTCAAAAGGAACACGCAGCCTCCCTCGAAGCGACAAAGAGGAAACGTTCAGCTCACTCACAATATTATGCAGGCAGTTCGTAGCCGTCTCGGCGATTAAGAGAGCTCCGAAATCGGGAAAGTGGAAATTCATCTCCGCTGGCGCTTCTGACTCGGGCACCATCTGGAAGACGATGCGCACGCCGTCAATCACAAACTCTTCGCCCGTCTCCTTTATCAGCACGTTAGGGGGGATGAGAGACGTCGACCCTATACTAGTACCCAAGCCCAATCCGACTCCAATCTGACCCGTTGGAGAACGGGGGATGGCAGTGCCATACATGAATACGGCCCGCTTCATCATTGAGGGCCCGCAGAGGATGTTCTCGCTTATAGCGGACTCCATGAAGCCCTCCGGCGCAATAATTGGGATACTACCATCGTTTTTCCAACCCCCGGGTAAGACTCCCGCGGCGCCCATGTAATGGTCCGCGTGCGAATGAGAATAGATCAGCCCAGTCACGGGCCTGTCTTTACCGCGGTGCGTCTGGTACAGCTGTAAGGCCGCCGCGGCGCATTCACACGAGATGAGTGGATCAATGACGATGATTCCCTTCTCGCCTTCGACGATGGTTATGTTGGAGAGGTCTAGGCCCCGGACTTGGTAGATCCCGGGCTTGATTTCGAATAAGCCCTGCTTGGCATTGAGTTGGGCCTGTCTCCAGAGGTGCTTGTGGGCCGTAGGAGGACATTCTTGTTCCAGGAACGAATATTCCTCAATGTTCCATACGACTGCTCCCTTGGCGTTTTTGATGATGCCGGGAGTTAAGGCGGCGATGAAGCCCCTTTGGGCATCCTCATAGTCGCGCCTGTCGTCGAGAGATGGTGTATGCGACATGTTGTAGTCCTATATATCCAATTGTCTTGCAGACTTCTTCTGATTTGTGATTTCTTTATACATGAACGGAGAATCGGAGGGACTCGGCTGTCCGAGAGAATCACACTTCTTCGGCTCCGATGATGCTATCGCATCATCGCTTCTTCCACGTGATCATCAGTCGTTCCTCGTTCAAGCTTCAGCCACCCAAGTCCGATACCGAAAAGGGAAACAATTTATTAAACGCTCTTTTCAATGTTGGTGATGTAGGGAGATATTCAAAATATGTTCTTCAGAATGGAATCCCGGGTCACCCGCCGGATGACGTTGAATGCCCTCATGTGGCGTTTTGGGAATCCCCGAGGGGGATAGCTCGAGTTGGACCGCGCGAGGACGTTGATGTGAGGAATGATCCTGATTTATGAATGAGGAAACTGAGAAGCGACTAGCGAACCTAGGTGTGTCGAAGTGTGTCGAGGTGTGTCTGGCTCACTAACACCTCTTGATGCCCTCGAGAATAAGAACCCCGACCCTTTCCAATCCCCAAGAGCGAAAAGTTGAACTCTTCTTGACAAGCACAGAATCAAAGAAACAGAAACTGAACCAAAAAAGAGAACATACAAAACAAAACCATAACAATCAACACAAAACATCGTCAAAATGGGCATGACATCAAAAGTCATCTCCGTCATCCTCCGCGCCTGGGCCTTCATAAGCGCCGTCATCGTCACCGGCATCTCAGGCAGCTTCATCCACCACCTCCACACCCACCACCTGAGCAATGGCGCAAAGATCAACTACACGATCTCGATCGCCGTCATCAGCATCGTGTTTTCCCTGCTTCTGATGCCGCCGTTCCGGTACACGTTTTGGGCTTTCCCGTTTGATGCGGCCATGTTCATTATGTGGATGGTTGCGTTTGGACTTCTCACCAACGTGAGTTTTTTTTTTATCATATTCCTGAACTCTCTGTTTTCTGCTTCTAACAAGGCTTTCACAAGTTGTCTCGGGGCTGCGGTGGCTTCTGGTTTAGATTCACTTGGCGGTTCTCCTGGAACGGAAACCGCTGCGGGACGTGGAGGACTCTGCTTGCCTTTTGCTTTATTAGCAGCATGATGTGGCTCGGGAGTGCCCTCTTGGGAATCTACGAGACTGGCCCGTGGAAGAAGGACAGAGAGGGGTACGTTGGTTCTCGGTGAGTGACCCTTTTTTTATTGTTCAGTTCGTTTTCATGGGGAAATCAGGCTAGATGCTGACGATACGATCAATCTTGTAGGAGAGAAAAGCACACCAACCGTGGATCGGGAACTCAGCCTATGACCCAGCCTTCTGGCCAGACTTCCGGCCAGACTCCTGCTCAGCCTGCTACCGCGCAGCCTGCTACCTACACTTCCAATAATGTTTAGGTAAAAACGGCAACGGGTGAAACTGACTGACGAGCATTCATGCCGGGTGACGACACCAATACCCTTGAAGGTGGGACCGCCGGATGGATTATGATATCACCAGGTTCGGGGAGAGAGGTTGGCAGTCTGTGATTATTAGAGGGACTTGGGGATTGCAGTTTGCACGACAAGACTGATCGTCAAGTCGCGTGGTTACCCATGGCTTCAAAAAGGGTTACCTCGTGGGTATGGTGGAAGCTTAATTTGCCTTGGGAGCCGAAAACAGATGCTTGAGTTGCGTTGTACATGTACTTGTTGCTCACACACACTTTCTTTACGCGATGCATAGAGGAATAGGATCTTAGTGTATTGGAACTGGACCGGGTATAAACCGAATCAGCTGGTGCTCTTGCCATGGAGAGGTCTCTTTCTTTTTCTTGGGATGATGTCACTCGCATCTGAAACATGGCTTTGGTCCCCTACTCCAGCAATGGCGAAAGGTGACGATCATGAAACAAGCTTCCAAGTGGACATCCTCTCCAGAGTACATAGTTGCCGCAGATCATCCATGGACCTTGAAGAAACAACGGTCGACCAATCCCGGCATGTTGGTACTAGTTCCCGCTAGCCCATCAAAGCTTCTTCATCCTCGAATTACAAACACTGCGCTAACATCCGCAGGTAACTTGAAGATAAATCGTGACCCAAGTTTAAGACATTGAACGGACCTAAGCCCCATACAGCCCAAGATTATTCTTCCAGACATCTCCCACTTCGTGCCACTTCGTGCCACTTCGTGCCAATGCGATGCCGTCATTTGATCCACCTCGAATGTTTCAATATCCCACATCACTTCATCACGTATCCCATTTCTGATCCGTGACTGGATGATCCTGTCCATTCAGATCCAGATCTGACCCCTCAAGCCCGTCATACAGAACGCCTCGTTGAAGTTTACAATGCCGTACAGGAGAAGAGTAGTCCCGATCGTCTCTTAGCTAGGCAGAGATCATACTCCTCGCATCGGCTCGGAAGCCCGAGATTAATGGTACGGCTCCAATTCCATGCCATTGACGCCAAAAATAGCCGACATAGCCGGGTTTAGTGATTTCCACGTCGTGATTTGTTTTCCTACTCTTCCCGAAGCTATTGGTTGCTGGGTGGGAAGATGCCCGGCGGAACGGTGGACTTTTAGATCAGAGACGAGCTTCGCTCTACCGTGGAGCTGCAGGAGAGCATTACGTGCTTCCAGATTCTAGGCTAGACTCTTCATAAACTTCAGAAATGCCAGTGGCTCTTTTATATACATACCTGACGACCTGATCTAGGAAATGAAGCTTGGATCAAAAGGCCATTAAAGGTTGAACCAAATGCGCCATGCCCGATGACTTCCGCTCACACTTACACAACTCGTGGACACCTCGATGGGTTCGCGCCACTCCCCCATCCATTCGATATGGATGCCAGAAGCCTATTTTTTGCTCCGGTCTGGGGTCTTGACTCAAAGTTGATGGTCTGACTTGGATCCTCGTGATATCAAGAACCAATCGCTCGAATTGGGGAGGACCAATATCAGAATTCTCTTTAAAAAAGGGAAACAAAATTGGGTATTTCAGCTGTAACTAACCAAAAGTCTCTCACATCATAATATGCGGAGAGACGAAACAAGAAAACCAAGTTCACCACTGCGCACCGGAACAACACATTCCACATTTACAATTATTCATTATCACTTAAACCATCCAGTAATTAAAACTCTCACACACACTCTCTTTTCCGCCCCAATAACCAAAAAAAAAAAAAATATTCACGGAATATCACGCCTCTCAGCACCCTCATCAGAGCTATCCGACTCCCAATTCTCCGCCAAAGTCTGCTTATTAGTGAGGACAGGATTGCGAAGCGTAAACGCGAACCCAATAAGCGGCACGCAAAGACAGATACCAACGATCGTAAGGATGCGCTGCGCATACTTGTACGAAAGGATGATGGCCTCGCGCTCAGGCGTACCCACGGGATACGTAACCGCAGCCTCGAAGGGGTTCCCGTAGGTGAACTCGGCCAGGGTCTCGTTGATGCCGGCAAGGTTCTTGCTCAGCTGCTCGGGGAGGACCTGACTCCAGATGGCGCCGGAAACGGCGTTGCCGAGAGCCGAGCCGACGTTGTAGAGGGCGAGGTAGATACCCGTCATGACGGCGAGGTGCTCGTGGGTCAGGTAGGCCTGGAGCGAGGCCTGTGCCGGGTAGGGAAACATGCCGCCGGCGATACCGAGGAGGATTTGGGCGGCGATGACGCCGGCGCGGCTGGAGCCGTGGGCTTCTCCGCGGTATCGGATGAGGAGGCCAAAGGCGACCATGAAGAGGCAGGTTCCGATGACGATGAAGATCTTGAGGCGCCTGACGGCGAAGACGATGAAGCCGAGGATGGTGCCGGTGATGACGCTAAAGAAGGAGTAGAACGACGTGATGCGCGTGGCGGACTTGATGCTGAAGTCGAACGCGACGATGAGCACGGTGTACAGGTAATCGCCCTGCATGTACCAAGCAAAGTTGAGGAAACACGCGATGCCCAACGGACCCCAAACGGCTCTGTTCTTCATCAACTTGAACGGCACAAGTGGGTGCGGCGCGCGGAGCTCCCACAGGACAAAAATCGGAACGGTGCACACGCCCACTACGAGCGGCGCGATGATGTGCGCCTTCTTCCACTGGTGGCCCTGCGCGAAGCCGCCAGCGAGGGTGAGCGGGACCAAGATAAGCGCGAAGACGGCAATGACGAGGATGATACCGATGACGTCGATGCGCCAGAACAGATCGACGACGAAGTTCTTGAAGCCTAGCTGAGCGAAGTGGGACTTGTAGTTGTCGAGTAGGCCTCGTTTCCTGGCGCGGCGCGAGACGATACTGAGGCTGATGATGAGGGGGAGTGAGCAGAAGGTGTAGATGATGCACCACATGCCTACGCCCCAGCGCCAGGTGGTAGCTTTGAGGACGGCCTCAGAAACGTCGCCGCTTACCCAGGTGTTGATGATGAAGGGGAGGGCGGGGATGTAAGAGAAGAGGAGACGGGCGCGGGTGGAGGTGATGTCTGCGATGATGACCTCGACGAGGAGGAGGACCATGGTATATCCGATCTGGTAGATGACGCTCCCGCCGGCGAAAGTCTCAACGTTCTTAGCAACGGCCTCGATGATGGTGCCGAGGACGTAGAAGAAGACAGAAAGACAGATAAGCTCAACACGACCGAACACATCAGCAATCTTAGCCGAAGTAGGCTGCGCGGCAGCAGCGATGACGGCTCTGAGCACGTTAATCGACGCATTGATCGAGTGCTTATCGAAAGACGCCGTCGCCGTGGGCTGGTAGGCGTAGCGCAGGGTTCCGTCTAGCCCGTAGGCATAGGCGATGAGGAAGACGCCGAAGAAGATGAAGACGCGGTCCCGGAGGGTCATGACGGCGTGGATGGCCTCCATGCGCTGGACGCCGGGGGATTTGGCGTCTTCGACATTTTTGGCGGAGGCGTCGAGGATGACGGGGATGGATTTACCGCCGTAGACGTGGGCGGGTTGCTGGTCTACGTCCCCGAGGGTCTTTTCTTTGTTTTCTGACATGGTGGGCTTAAGGGGCTATGGCTTGAGCCATAGAAGCACAGCTTGAAGTAGGTCTGTCAGAGAGCTCAATGACTCTCTAGAGAAGGACTTGAGGTAATCTAAAGAGGTCGGGAATAGACCGTACCGTCGAGGTAAGAATAAGGTGGGGGAAGGAGGGGTGGGAAACGCAGTTGCTTTTATGGTCCTGGGCACGACCTCGAGCTCCATTGCAGATCTTGGGTCCGCGTCGAGCAAGGATGAGGTGCGAGTGGGTGGAGAACTGAAAATGCAAGAGAGCAGTCAAGCAACAGAGGAACAGGGACGCTACGACAAATCACTGAACTACCGCGCACTTACTTCGTACCTGGTAAGGTGGTAGTGGGAATCTGATGTCACGGATACTTGTGGGACCTGTCTTGCGCGGCATGGGCGAGATGGGCGAGCAAACCCTATATCCGAGCATTCTTTTCTTCCTCCAATTCTCCTCTGAACTATTCATCTTCCCGACTCGCTAGTGGGCACCAGTACCTCTGTGTCGGGTCGATGCATCCCATCGCCCATACACTAGCTGCTGTACCCTCTTACGTGAAGCAAGAAAGTGGAGGCACGTCGGAACCGCCGATCACTCGGTGAAGGTAGACGCGCTCAGAGAAAGTAACGGCTACATTGACGTAGCTCTCGTGTATTCTGGGCTTCGTACTTTTGAGTTTGGGGAGGGGGAGCGAAATTTTTGGTTTTCCATTACTATTTCCCCTCCAGGGTGCTCGGAGATTGATAAGATTTACTGGTCACACCGGGGACCAAAAAATTTTTTTTTATCAGATCCATGGATCGATCCATCTGATAAACTTGGCACGAAGACCGAGTGTACATTTCAGGCAAAGCCGTTCTTGTCCGATGTCGCCAGCCAACAAAGTTAAACTCGTAGTCACGGAGGACATGGCAGCTTCGAGTCTAGTGGGGATTGAATTAGGAAGCTCGACGGAATCCTTCTCACATCTCGCCCAGTTGTCGAAGGTGTGGTCTGCTCATATTGCTACAATACTTTTACTTGAACCCGAGCGAGAGGGAGGAGTCGCAATACCACATGCCGGGATTAAGCTCCACCGTGCGCCCCTTGTCATTCTGATGGTGGGCGGCCGGGTCTCGGCATTGGATCCTTGTTTCTGCTCTGATTTTATTTTATTTCTTCCTTTCTCACCAAGTTTATCTTCGGCAGGGATTGAGATCAACTATTCAATCCTTCGGGTCACTTTACTGCTCAGCTGCCTCGCCGGCGTCGGCGTCGTCCGCATTCTCTTTTGGAAGGGATCAACATCCCTGATATCCTCTCTGAACTGACCGAGAATGATGCAGAGAGTTGCAGAACATATCTGATCGATACGGACGTAAGTAGTATTTCACGCATGATCCCTGTGCCACTATGGCGTTTGACACTACGGTGCTTGAGTTAGTGGAAAGAGAGACTAATACGAAGTACCAACGCTGTCCTAGTTGAGAGGTCAATTGGTGTTAAGAAAGTGGGAACGTTTAACAGGCATGCGAGTCATGACGAACATCGTTGACACTGCTTCCAAGTCATCAATACTTTGTCCTTGTTCAAAGTAGCACCATCATCGCCTGGCACACAAACCACCACAGGAAGGAGTTTGATCATTAATGCTCGGAAGGAAAAACATCCCAAAAGTCCTCCGATGTTGTCATCAGTGCCGTTCCCCACTGAACCGGCAGCTTCACGGACATTTTCACATAGCGTGGGGGCACACTAGTAGGGGACCCATGTAATCTCCCAGACCCAGCGCCCAAACACACGACAGAGCACTCAGCCGGCGTGAGAGTTGGACCGTTTCCAAACAATGACTTTCAGTGAAGACTGTGGAGGAGTGATGCGTCATGCGTCATGCGGTCTCTATCCGATTGGGAGGTTAGCCCGTGGGGTTTGAGCTTGATTATCTCTTTTTGGGCTATTCATCGCCAGCGTGTGGGTGTGGACCGTCATGATTTACTGCATATATCACATCGGCAGACCCGAAGTCGACAGAGGAATGCAACCGCTACCCGTCTCGAGTCCCTTCGGCTCGTATGTACGAAGGAACTGATTTTTTCAGGGTTCGAACATGGCTGGACCCTTTCATGTTCTGGACAAGGTCCACAACTCCCTCGATCTCGGGACTCGGTTACTTCGTGCTGTTTGAATAGAATTTGATGGCTCCATCGCGAGCGCTAAGGGCTTCTCTTTTCGGTTACTCCTCCGCGTTGAGTTGAACAGAAGTTCTTGGCGGTGAAAAGTAAAAGTTTCTTGCTTCGTAAGTTTTATTGTAAGTGTGGGAATTCGTGCGGCTTTTTCTCATTTCTTCTATGAGTACTTCTTTTTCTTCTTTTCGCGCCCCAGAGTTCACACAAACCAGACTCGGGTCTCCGGCAATTGATTTCTATTCCGGGGCCATGTGGAGAGAAGGCGCATCAAGTGTCGGGGCAGGGGGGGAGTTCGTAGGCTTGGGGATGGATCGGTCTCGATCCTGCCAGTTTTGATCTCTTGCTTTGAAGACTGCGTGGGCTTGTCCTACCACACCCTGCGAAGTACTTGTGCCGAGTGGGCAAGCGCACTTTTGTGGCGTCGGCTTTAAAGAATGGCACTGATTGATATGATTGATCTCTGATGATTGATAATATGAAGTCGGCGCACTGGCATCAATTGATGTCCTTCCAGGACCAGGCTCTGGACTTCCTCCTTGCAAACGGAGTAAATTCCTTCTCTCAACTGATACGGGTGATCCTTGGAGCGCCACAATGCCTCTAGTGCTTCCAGGACCATACACCCACGACATTAGTGCGCACCGCAGGATTTGATCTAATGCACTCACTGGTCACCACAGGGCTGAAGCTGCAACTCAATTCGTCCGACTTACGACATGGGCGCACAGAGCAGGCAAAGGGTGTATTCACTCATCCTACCGTGTTTCCAGCACTATCATTGGAAGTCAAGGACCTCGCCCATTGTGCGATTCTCCCCACTCGGAGGGAATTTCGCCGAGATGGAGCCTTTCCCTGCAAATCCTGGTGGTGCTACTGTACATGTGTAATGAATAATACTCTCAATATACTTCGTAGTAGTCAAGCCATTGAACAAGACTGGATTGGTACCGATCCGGATTGGTCAACTGGGGGAAGTGCTGGTGTACTTTGTACAAAGGACGGAGAAGTGTACCACAGTAGGAAGAGAGGACTCCGGGTGTATGGCATTCTTCGGGAACATCCCGATGTGCCAACTCTCTATTCCCCGTGAGAATACTTCACCCTCCTCGTTTCCCTTTACGAATTAAGCTGTATTTTATTTCGTCCTAAGCTTGGGAACTCCTCACCCTATCTGCGTTCGGGATGGAACGTCAACATGCGGGCAATGTCCCAAGGACCTGGATTCATTAACGAGACCACAAAAGACTCGTCCCCATCCTTTATCGTGGTCACATTGCCCTCTGCATCTCAGCTGCCAAGGGCTAACATTTGACATTACGTTCAGCCTCAAGCCGTCCCCCGTGGGGGCATGTAGAGGGTTGGGCCATTTCATCGGAGCCTCGCATATCTATGACATAACAAAGTGTGAAGTATTTGCGCATGTGATAGTATTCCGTCCCGGAATCAAAGCGCTAGAAGTGCGGAAGGTGCACTTTGACGAGGTCGGCAGCGCCGCCATGGAAATGGCGCGCCTTGTGTCTTGGCCCAGACTCTCGCCAGTCGGAAGGCGGGAGATCCAATACGGTGAGCATTTTCTCTGGTCCGGTTCTCATACTAATACTTGTTGTACAACCGATGAAGTTTGGCAGAGCTATGACTTTCGGTGTCCAGCTTAGGGAGAGACTAGTTCATGTATTCCTTGTCTAGATGGGGAAACACCTCACGTGTACGATATTGGAATCCTTTGAAATCTCGTCGTTCGTTCCTCCAGGGAGTTAGCTGGGGAAGGTATATCCGCAGCTCGGGCGGACATGGATGTTCGTTTTCTGAACGTCGAGTGATTGTCGAGGTGACGGGTTCTCTCCAGATCAGAGCGAAGAAAAAGATCGCCAAAGGAAACAGAACATCAAGTCGTCGTCAGAAGTTTGCAACCCATTGATATGATGCATATCCTTCCTGATGAACGGTTAGAGATTTCTAGCTGTTGAGGGCCACATATCCGAGATCCTTGAGATTTGGTATAATCAGGAACGACAACCTGTGCCGAGTTTCATGACATCAATGAGATCAAGGGCGATGATGGTGCCGACACGATCTGATTTCCAAGTGCCTCTCGTCGAGAACAATTTATTTAGCTCCAGCCACTGTGGCACCAACCGCCACACCTAAAATAAACGACCCGCGCTTTGCCGTGTTCGTGCATGTCAAATCCATGAATGTCGTAAGAGCCACGCCTAGTCTCGATGCAGAAACCTGCCGACATCACAACGATTCAATTCGTAACCACCCCACCTCGCCATTATCCCTAGCAAAAGCCGTTCTTGAACTCAACTCCAGCTAAATCCTCCCTCTCATCAATCTACGCCCCTACAAAATCAGCAAAGAAAATGGACGACGAGCTAGAACAGGTTCGTTTCACCCACCTAGCGCGGGGTGGAGCGCACGACCTGCAGGAACATTTCCCATGGCGGGGTTTCTAACCACGAGACATTTGATGTCAACAGATCCGAAAGGCTCGTCTCGAGCAGCTCAAGGCGAGCGGTGGTGGCGGTGGCAGCAAGGGTCGGCAGCAGGCAGATCAAGAGCAGTATGTTTTGCTACTTTTCCTTTTTCTCTTTCTGCTTTATTTTCTTCCTCTCTCCAGCGTTTCTGTTTTATTTGCTAACCTCGACGGTGTGATAGGCAACAGCGGCAACAACAAGGTAAATGCCCCTGAAAAGCTCCGGCAAATACACCTTCCCATGCATCTAACATCTTATTCTTCTTCTCTTCCACAGCCGAGGCGCGAAAGGCGATGCTCGATCAGATTCTACACCCCGAGGCGGCGGATCGGCTAGGTCGAATTCGAATGGTCAAGGAGTCGCGGGCGACTGAGATTGAGAATCGGCTGATCATGTTGGCGCAGACGGGCCAGCTCAGACAGAAAGTTACCGAGGAGCAGCTCAAGGAGCTTTTGAACGCAGTAGCCAATAACAAAGAGGAGGAGAAGATTGTCGTGACCAGGCGGAAGGTGTGGGATGATGATGATGATCTCTTGGATCTATAATTCTTGTTTTTCTTTATTGGTGTTATTACAAGGCTTCCTGTTTTTGCTGTTTTTGCGCGAAGCTAGCGGTTTGGGGACTGAAACTGAGATGGGTGTCGTGTCGTCCAGACCTGTCTCCTCCCATCATGAACAAAACGAACGTCACGAGATAATAATATACAAATTATTCAAGCGCATCACCCTCACATCCGAACAGCTTCCGCCGCCTTCTTCCTCTTCCTCTCCTCCCTCACCTTCTTCCGTATATCACGCATATCCGGAGGCTTCTCAATCCCCAACTCCGCCCTCAACTCATCGACATCCCTCTCCAACTGCTCCTCCCAATAAACATTAATCACATCCTTAGCCCTCAACCCATTCTTCACAGCCCAAGGCAAATACGTCTCATAAAACCTCTGCCTCTCCAACGGCTTCATCGTAAACACCGAAAGCGTGCTCAACCCCGTCATGGGGATCAGCGTGTTCGCGAACTCGAACGCCTTGAGCGCCACCTCGCCCTCCCGAACGATGGGCAAGCCCGTGAGCGCGTGGTAGAAATCGTGACACTCGCGGTACCGCTGCATGGCATAGGCGCATTCGGCGTCGTCGATGAAGCGCACATGGGGTCGCGTGTCGGGGGAGACGCCCTCGCGGTCGAGCCAGCCGACGTAGGCGCGGCCGACTGTGTTTGGGGGGAGGCTGCGGAGGCGGTCGAGGTTGAGGGAGGTGGATGTCATGCGGGGGCGGTCGCGGAGGATGCGGCGGCCTGTGGGGTCGGAGAGCATGGCGTCGCGGAGGCGGTAGATGAAGTAGGGTGTCGCGGTGGTTTCTCCGAACGCGGAGATCATGTCTACAGCGAGGATGCATTAGTATTGCGATTCACTCCCTCCTCGGTGGAAAGCGTTAGGAATTACAAAATGTAGCAATTTCCAAAAGGAAGAACCTCGTTTACTCACCGCCGCGGTAGGGATTGAAGAAAGACGTGAGGCCGGACCCAATGGCTAGCGCAGCTCTCTCGATCCGTGTCAGAGGTATATGGCCTGGGTAGTTTGGTGGAGGGCGATTGAGCACCGAAAATGAGTGGGAGCAAGCTGCGACTCTCACGGGCTGCAAGGCCCGTGAGACCCGTATTGGAGCTCTCACCGAACTCATCCTGAATCAATGAGAATTGACCCAATTTGCAGGAAGTTGAATCCCCAAGATTTCAGTTCCTCCTCCTGAGAAACAGCATTTCCGTCGCTTCCAAGAAAAACCGTACGATGCATCGGGAGAGCTCGCGAGAGCTAAAGCTGTCACCAAATGCTGCCAGTTGACAAATCCCAACATCACCTCGCAAAACGTCGATCCTCAGGCTTGACCCCTCAGGCAGAAAGAATTAGTAATTCCGGGGACCGAGGTGGTCTGACTCCAGAAACCACGATCAAAATGGAAACACAATCACCAAAGCTCAACTCTCCACTCCAAACCCTCCCTCCGCGAACTCGATCGTAGCCCAAGAATCGACCAGGATTACTACGACGATATCAGCAAAAATGCTCTTCCAGCGATTCTCCCGCGGGGCAACCCGATTGAACTCCCAGCTCCGCTCGCCGGCTATCCGCTCGACCGTCCAGCGACGATTCAACTCCACCGCCGAGAACGAGTTTGTCAAGGAGCGACAGCACGCCAAGGACCACGCCGTTGGCACCACTGGTGAGGATTATTCTGGGCGAGGCGCCATGATCAATTGATGTATGGGATTGCTAATTGATTGTTTTCTCTTAGATCTCTGGCGAAAGATCTCCATCTTGTACGATCCCTCCCGAAAAAAAGCGTGATTATTCTTTTTTTGCCAGCACCATGCCTAGGTTGTCCCATTGGGCTGGGACAGGAACCTTCATGGTAGATGACTATGCCAATTGGGATCTAGAATCTAATCGTTGATTGCAGTGCTTGCATTCCCGCCCTCGTCCTCGCCAGTGCCAACGCCTACAAGCTCTGGAACGACCATTGGGAGCACTGGTCTCATCTCCCTCCCTTGGAGGAGCGCACCGAGTACCCCTACCAGAACATCCGCTCCAGGAACTTCAGCTGGGGTGATGGCGACAAGGTATGTAACTTGCCTGATGACGTGAAGCTGTTGCCACATAAGATGACTCGATACTAATGGTTATTCTAGACTCTCTTGTAAGCATACACGATCTTTCTTGAAACGATATGCCCGGAAAGGCTGCGAATTGCTGAGTGAATACTAACCTCTCATCTAGCTGGAACGACAAGGTCAACTACCACAACCACGACAAGGTCAAATAAGCGCATCGACCTGAATATCCTCGCCCAGACTAGATTGAATTTTTGAGTATTTTCGTTTTGTTCTTGGGCCGAGGACGATGAAGCGAAGAGTTTGAGGAGGTTTTTGGAGAAGTCCATTAACAACACTTTGTACACACCTGTTTCCTAGACTAAGCTACGTTAGAAACTAGAAACTTTTTCCCCAATGGAATGCTCTGGACTTTGTGACATGACGTTGGTGACATGACGCTCTTCACGGGGCTTTTCTCTCGATGTCTCGCACCCTCTTGTAACACCAGTCAGAATTCCTTCAATTGGTGAAGTCCGATGCGACTTCGAGGAGGGACATCAGGGACGTGCACTTGGAGGTGAATACCCAACGTCTTGCATGTCCAGACGCCCGCTCACTCACGCTTCGAATCCTCATCCAGACTGGGATTCTATTACCATCCATACTATCCTACTTCATATTACCTCTCCGAATTATCATGACATAACCATTGAATAGACCACAAACATTCTCAAACACCCTTGATAAGTGATAGGACACTCGTCGAAAAACCGACCGCAAACAAAAACCACATCTAGTCAATGGCGACAGGGGAGCCCCGATTATACGAGCCCATCATCTCCCCCTTAAAGAAAAAACATGAACACATTCAACCGTCGCGCGCCGATCTCAACTCGTACGGCACCTTCTCTCATCCGCATCTTAGTCTTTGTCATCGTCTTCTGAGGATTCCTCTGCAGACGCCTGAGAGCTCTCATCTAGTCGGAGCAAAACTTCTTCGTTAGGTTCATCTCAAGAAAGGAAGAACAAGGCTTAGCAACGTCGTTTGGGGGTTGAGTGGGTGTTACTATGCGAACATACCGTCTTCCTCGTCGTCATCATCTTCGTCCTCCTCATCGTCATCGTCTTCTTCCTCGTCCTCGTCCTCGTCCTCATCCATAATGTCATCATCCTGCCGCTCACTCCTCGGCGCTGTCCTAGTAGGCAACACCATGCGCCGCCTCCCGCCCTGCGTGATTCCCGCCGCCTCGGCCGCCTCGGCAATCACCATGCGGTTGACCTGTTGAGGGAGGACGTAGGCCCGCGCGCTGTACGGACATTCGATGATTCCGCCGTTTCGGTAGCGGTGGACGCCGGTGACGGGGGCCCGCTTTGAGCGAGGCGCGTCTTTGGGGAGGGACCGGGCTGGTTGGGGGTCGAGGTTTGCGCCGCATATTCGGCAGCGAAGACGGGGGCGCCCGGCACCGGGGAATCGGGAAGAGTGAGGGGGCTTGCCGTCTTTGTCCCGGGAGTCGTCATGGTTGTTGTTATCTGTAGGTCCGTGGTTTTGACTGCTTGAAGGAAGTGTAGATAAGGCCATGGTGGAGCTGGAGTTCAGATGGATGGTGGTTACTGCAGTGAATATGAGATTAGAATATTACACCTAGACTATCTAGTGATTCGAGGATAGATAGGTCTAGGTCTAGAATACGTGGGAAGATGTTCGGACGAACAGAGGGTATAAGGAGAGAACTAGATCAGGTCTTTGATTCTCTTACACAAGGGATCCAGGCGTGCAAAGAACAATTGATTTATCTACGTCTTCCCCGATGGCAAGCAGATGGTATTATAACCCTCAACTCGCAAGCGTAGTAACACCAACTCTTCTCAAAAGCCTGTCGCTCAGAACACCAAAAACGGAGAAGATTGAGGAGCTGAAACAAAAGGGGCACCCAGAAAAAAAACCATCACAAACATAACGGACGGCTCTCGTCTCTGCACGCCCCCAGCGAACATGGGAAACCTCGGGACTGTAGCTTCCCGGAGCCGCTTGTGCAGCGCCGGCACCTCTTAGTGCAGTTACTCGGTAGGCCACCTACTAGTGGTCAACGCATAGCCAACCACATGAAGGAGCCCAGTGAAAAATTTACATGACCCTCCTCGTTCCTCGTCGTGGGATCTTGCAGTGAAATTTGCAGAAAAGGCTCCGCTGTCATACGTCGAGCAAGAAACACACCTAGGCGGGGCCCTTGCTCACTTAGAGCCATGCGGCCGTTGCAGATTGCGTGCTCTAGCGAGTGGGAGCAGTGGCCGAGAGCCGTTGGGGAGTTTTGGTTACCTTTCTCTGGCAAGTTGTCGATCTATATTATTATTCGTAGTTGGGAGACTCAAGTCTAACTGAGGGAGGCACAAGACGGACTCATCAAAACCCAGTTATTCTTAATACCGTATTCCTCTGTCACCATTTAGATATCACGACTAATTGCCGAACCGAAGATTGATATTATGCGGCCTTCTCGGCCGCATAGTCCTATTCCATTATTATCGAAAGTGGTGACCTGGTTCATCACATCTTCATTGCTTCTTCGCATCACTGATGCTCTGAATCCAAGAGATAGCCACATGCGGCGGAGCACTCTATGGGAAATGTGATCTGGTAGTACCAGGTTGATATGCCCCTGACAGCGGCATGAGGAACCCAATATTGTTGACCTTGGCTTGCGGCTGGCCACTAAATTTCCGAACCGAAGCTGGCTCATCAAAGTTCACGAAACGATTACTTCTCTAGCACTCTCCCGTGGACGACGGCCCGACGGATGAAGGGACCACGTGGAGCCGTATGGGAATGTTTCTTAGTCGGTCCAGAAACTAAGATGGGAACGAGCACGGAGAGGTAGAAAAGGTTTGGCTCGCATCTCGCTAGGCTTTCCCATCATCAAACCGGGGAACCGGGAAAAAGTGACAGCAGAGCTTCGCATTCCACTTCTCTGCAGCTGCATGCGGGCGGTCGAGGCCGTATAACGGCGAGTCTTTTTCCATTTCAGCCAGGAGACAGAACGAAGGATGACATTCGATCTTCACAATGTGACTCGCTGAGCGCAAGAGTGGTCCGATGTCAACCACCCTTTCGACCTCTGCAATAGATTACATACGGCTAGATATGGTCAGCTTTACAGGCTGTAGAATCCTGGCTGTTGGAGGTTTCTACTGTCGAATCTCGACTCTGGGCCCGGGAGGGATGATGGCCCGGATCCAGGATCAGAGACTGAGCTAATACTTCCTTCCAACAGACCCAGCTATCCTTGCCGGCTCTTCTAAGCCCCACCCTATTTTGACACATTCCTCTTTTTGACTGGGGACAGAATGGAAAGGTTGACGAATAGAGACGAGTAAAAACAAAGATCTTATCAAGGGTGTGGTCAAGTGATGGGAAGGGAGGGGAAGGGAAGGAACAAAAAAAAAAAAAAAAAAAAAAAAACAAACAAACACCCCTCACCAACCAAACCACCACCAACATACACAGATATAAATCTCAGGCGGGAGTCGCACGGTCATTGTGTAGTATCCTGCACCTTACCATGTCTGTGTACTTTTTCTTCTTTTGTTCTTTT
>SJVG01000762.1:0-18478 GCA_034774675.1 Scedosporium minutisporum
GATTGGGGACCGATTGAATAAGAACGAAATGAAAACATCTGGGGCTGAGGCGCAGAATCAAGATTTTGAATCGCCTGTAGAGAGTTGTGTTGGCTTGAACAGACATGGACACACGACAAAAACAACGAGGGATTCCGTCTATTTATATTCAAGACAGATTCTGAAAGAACCCCCGGGGGCTTGGGGGTATGGAGGTCGTCCTCAGGTTTGGATCGTCATCGTCCCTCAAGTCTGGGCTGAAAATGGGCATATTTAACGAGAGATCGGATTGGATGTCGTGATGCAAGGACATTTAGCATCGGCCAATCGCTGCCCCCTATATCGAGTGTCAAAGACAGAACCAATGCAAGCGGATATAGGAAACTGAGAGTTGAACCAAAGACCGTCGAGTGACGTCCCTGCAACGTTCATGCGCGAGCCTTACTCGTCGTTTACATGCGAAAATCGCTTCTGCCCAAAATAACGCGATATCGCCTATCGGCGTACGATATACCCAACGTATGGCATCAAGGCATCCCGCGGTCCCATATTCGAGGTTTGTTTCAAGTTTTGGCGATTAGTTCCTCACTGGGTCCCCTCAACCATTCCAGGACCGCCATGGACGATTCTGGTGACGTTGATTTATTTTCACATGTAGACGGCGTAGGATCGTATCAGGCGACCAGGTCGAGGACCCATTCCATGGCAGATGGAACCCTCGAATTCAGTTTACCCGACCCAAAGCACTCTTATTGGCACAGAAACACATAATCCCATGGACTAGCTAGACGCGGGCCGTGTCGACACACAATGGACCGCGACGGACGAAGTCGACTCTTGGCCAGCGCCAGAGATTCATGTTCCCCATGCCCACAAGAGAAAGCGAGGAGCCGAGATGATTCGTACTGTTAATCGAACTGGTTCGGAGGGCTGGAGAGCATCACTTTCCCATCACCATATAGTGGAAGTCAGATGACGGAGGAAGTGTGGTTCGAGATCATGCCATGGTTGAGTTCGGTGTTTCGTAAGTAATCACCAGCGCCAGAACTTCTACCGCGCAGCCATGATATTTCGTTGGTGCGGGTGTAACCGACTTAAACAAGGGAGAGTAGTTACGGCAAGAAATTCACTCCACCAGTACGGAGTGGCTAGAGTTTCGAATGAAACTACTAGTAGCTGTGACGATCACTCTGGTCAAAACATAGCGCCGTGTGACCTACTGGCAGCAGCGTTTTCAAATCGGAAACAATGGCGTTTCTTCTTCATAGCGTTAAAGCTCACACGAGACCCTTGAACTATCGGCTCTGCAGGGTTCTAAGAATTAATCCAATGTTACCAATTTGGACTAGGCATGGACATGGACAGGGGCAAGACCGTGCCGAGTCCGCTGAATAAGCGGAGAACAGCTCTCAAAACATGGACCAAGATCGCGTTGGAAATGCGTTGACAATTTTTTTCTTCTTCCTATATATATACACATATATTTAATCTTTTCTCTATTTCACGAGGAATAACCGTTATTCTATCATTCTCTTTCATTCTAGACCATGTCGTCTTTACGGTTCGCCAGGCGCTTCTCATCATCATCGCGTCTCGTCGCATTTCTCCAGTTCTCGGCCGCAACATCGCTGGCCGGTCTCGGCGGCTGGCAGCTGTGGTCGCGTAAATGCTTCTTTGAGCCGTTCTCGCCCGAAACCGACGCCCTCTTTCACAGCGAGTACTATCGGAAATTTAACCCGGACAAGCATCCTTCACTGGACGATTCGTGTGTGAGGAAAGTGGCGCTTTCTAAGATACGGCCGGAGCTCGTCGAAGATGCGCTGAACGGAGGTTCGAAGCTGTTAGAAAAGTTTTGTGGCGGCCTCTGGGGTGGTTATGGTACGTGCTTCTTTCAGGGATTCCACTCGCGAAAACCAATTGCAATCCCTAGAGGAAAGATATTAGATTGCAATCAGTACTGAGCCGATGCTGTTTTTAGGCTACGCAATCCAACGAAAGATCTTGAACCGACTTTGGAAGAACGATTCAAATTCAGGCATGCTATGGGAGAAAGATGAACTGCTCAACAACACCTACGAAAGAGGTTAGTGATTCTATTAGTACAGCCAAACTTCTTACCCGTAGCAGCAGGAGCTGCTGCTGTTACTATTTCCTTGTTTCGCATAGAGTAGAGATTAACTTTAGCATTAAATTAACAACAAATGGACGATAGGAACCGTGGTGACCAACCACTTCGTCGTCCTCGAAAAATCCCCGAGATCAATCATCATGCGCGGCGGACCGTCCCCGACGATGGAACCGGGGAATCCACATGAAAAGGAAAATCTTTCCGAAATCACCGTCGACATCGATGTCGAGCGCGGCCAGGCAGAGTTCCGACTGAAGAATATTTTCTTCAACGCCGTCGAGTATTCCACGGAGCCGATGTTCCCGGGCCCCGTTGTATGGCTTCATTTTCAATACTGCAAATTACTTGTTGAAGCCGGGGTTAGCCATTGTATCTCCTAGATCAGGGTTTGTTTCTCTTTTCTTTTTTTTTTCCCCTAGTTTTCTGGGGGATTCTGGTATCGCTTTGGAAGCGCATAGAAATACTTGTACTATTAGACCGCCCCTTCCCCTTCGGCTTGCGATCGGGGAGGACCCACAACATGGGTCTTTTCTGTTCCTTGCCGGCGCCGGAACGCAGGAAGCGAAAGACGACTTTTCCGATTACTAAGCGGGAAACTTTTTAGAAATACAAAATGTATTACCAGCCGCCTGGATGAAGCTTCTTACATTTCCACTTTCTAATGTTCTGCATACACCAGCACACAATGCCACGGGACACTCTCCGCCGGAGGCACCCCATAGCCTCTCAAGGACGTAGACATAGAGCGTGTGATTCATGCTTTAAGAAAAAGGTGAGGTTTTTGATGTATTTTTCGAAAGCCCCGTTTAACCTAATATCCCTGATTGCATATGTCTATGCCCCGTACTCTGTTCTTCCTTTCGTAACTGTCTTCCCCATTGGATTGTTGTTCGGTTTTCTCCGGCCCCGTGGGCCATCCACTGAGCGCTCATCTCTTTCGACAGATACGGTGTGATGCCGAGTTCCCTCAGTGCAATTGGTGCAAATATCATAATCTTGCCTGCACATACAACAGACTTGTGAAAGCCAAGAGTGGGTATGTGGATAGCATCACAGGTCCGAAAGTTCCGATGGATTTGAACTACTAATTTGCCCCCATGGTCCCGGGCCGACTCTGCACCGAGAGCAAGCAAGCTTTCGTGGACCTTTTTTTTTATTTTTATTTTTTTATACCGAGCCTGAGCTAATTCTGTCTCTCAAGACCCCATGATGGTGCTCTCCCTTCCGCTAAGCCCTCAAGTATTAGGTCGACATCTACTGAGACTGAGCCGGACGGAATTGCTCAAAGTCGGACTATACTACCTCACTCATACCGCCGAGTTTCCCTTTCCGAAGCAAGTTGCAAGTTAGACAACCTTGCCTATTTCAACGGGACCCACCTATTGTCTTCACGGAGCATCGAGTGGATTGAATCACGCACGGGAGAGGAGGGTGTTTTCGAAAAGTTCCATCAGCTGGAGCTGTCTTGGAAAAGTATTCCACGACAGTCTCTCGATCACCTCTCGCCGTCCAATCGTATCTCCACGCTCCCCAGCCGATCGGTTGTAGGTAAATATGTTGTGCGTTACTGTTCCTCATTTCAGAGCCTGGTCTTCCCCTTGGTCAGCCGCCTGCTGTTCAAAAAGACCATTGACCTGGCGTACGGACCGCCCGACGCTTTCGGGTCGGCGAGCGCCAAAGCGTGCATTTACTCTTTTCTACCCGTCGTGGCTCTTTTCGGATTTGATGAGTCGACGGAGGAGGCATCTACTGATGGCGCATTCTATGCCCTCGTTGCTCAAGAGATGATTCCCAAAATCATCCAGGAGATGACCATAGATGGACTTCAATCACTCACAATGCTTGTACGTAAAACGTCATGGTGCTTTGTAACTCCATGTATATACCACCGATACCCAAGTCTCTTATTTGTTTATTCTGTTATTAATAAGATAATAACGCCAGGTTCACTACCAATACTTCACGGGCAACCTACAGTCCGCTTCCATATCCATGTCAATGGCTATCCGTCTCTTGTACGCATTTGGCGCACATGCGGAACCGAATATGGCAAGCACAGGCACGACGGACGGTCAGAACAGTTACGACAAGAATAATCCGAAATGCCACCTGCGAGATCTCTTCTGGTACCTTTATTCGATTGACAAGGACATATCGCTAAGAACGGGGCAACCACCCAGCATCAACGACGATGATTGTGACCTGACTCTCCCGGAGAATTTCGCGCGGGAGCAGGACGTTAATCTACAGCGCAGGTCTATTTCAATCGACGAGCGAACACTTCCCCTCTTCCCGTGGGACCCTCGACTCTCCAAGATAAAATCTGAAGTCTATTCTATGTTGTACTCCTCCAAGGCCCTCCGAAAAAGCGATTCCGACATCTTGTCAAGAATCCGAAGCCTCGACGACGCAATGGAGCAGTGGAGGGTGTCCTTGCATCCCGACTTTCGTCCGACCTTGTCCTTCTCTGACGACATGCCCATCAACGCAGAAATGAACACGCAGTCCACGATGTTGAGGCTCGCGTACTATCATTGCATCACCGTTATTCACCAAGCGAGCGGTAGATGGACGTTGTCGAGCCGTCCTCCCGAGAGCAGACTTGATGTTATCGGCTCCTGCATAGTTATTTCCGTCAATGCTAGCCTATCGACGCTCTCCTATCTCAAGGTGGCATTACCAATAGTTGAAGGCGAGTGCTTTTGGTAGGGCTACCCTCGTCTTAAGTTTCTCAATTCACATTTTTTCGTTGTTTCGTTGTCTTATTAGCAATGCATAGGATTATACACAAATGAAACTAACATTCTCTCCTTTAAATAGGGTCGTCCATTTCTATGCGATAACTGCAAGTCTAAATGTGTTCCACAACATTCTCTGGGTCCCTCTTGACCCAGAAGCCGAACGACATCTAGACATTTTACGTCAGGTGCCTCAGCTGTTGCGGCAAATCCCGGTCCGGAAACTTACACGAGGCGAAGTTACGCACCTAAGATTTCTCGACGAGCTGATTACCGAGCTTGCTCGTCTCGCGGGATGTGCAATATCCAGGGCGCGACAGTGTGAAGGGGGATCGCACTGAACAAATTTGGATTTCCCTCAAAAAGAACGCAGCCGAGGGGGGAATTTCATCAACTGCTAAGACAGAACAATGCGATAAGAACCAGGATATCCCAGCTAGGATTTTCTGCCCTAAACCCGTCTGGCTGTCATCTCTGTGATAAAGCTAGACTTCTATGAACCCCCCTGCCCCGCCACGCCAGTTGAGTGATGCGGAGCAACGTCTGGAGCAACATCAGGAGTAATAGAAGGACTCTTCGTTGTAGTACAGCTACCCCGCAAGTCTGTCTCTGCTCAATCGACTGCCAACAAAATTCAGAAGGCTGCCAGGTGGTGTAAATAAACCCTCAGGTAGCCCAACATTCATGTCAGAACATCATGCGCTCTCTCGTTTTCTTCGACGTCAACATTTCATACAATGATGCTGGAGCCTTTCACGGCGATGGTGTATGCCGGAAGTGATCCCTATTCCTTTAATACTCCCGTTTTATGCAATATTATTACTCTTACCCGACTTGAGGGAGACAACAACAAGGGCTCAGCTAATCTACGAAGTACTGAGATGTGCACGGGATGGCATCAATTGATGGCCTACTTTAGGCGTCTACAGGGGTCGGAATCCTACTGCAGTGGCGGGCTGCCAAGGGTGGCGCACGTGGATCGCACAGGCAGTTTTCATAGGCAGTTGGTCATAGCATTCACCCACCCCTCTTATAATAAGTCCTACCGTCGGTCCTTTCAGCTCGCGGTCACCTACCTGTCTAGCGCCTACCACACGTCCAGTACCGAGGTACCAACGAAGCAGTCCCAGGTCCATCAAGTCCTCCGACTCGCCGAGCCGTCAGGAGTTTCCGCCGGCTCTTGAGTGCTGGACGTCGGGTGCGGCGTCGACGGGGGATGCCGTCAATGGCACGGACCTATGATCACAGGACGGCTATTTACGCTATCCTTTGGTTTGAGAAGCCTTGAGAGTACGCTAGGTCTAGGCATCATTGTTATTCTTCCCTAGATGCTAGCTGTCCTAGGCTCTAGTTCCTCTAATAGGGGAAAACCTTCCATGCATCGTGATCTTTTTTTGTCTTCTTCTTTATCATCAGTTCTAGATTCAGTTAAACTGTGATAGTTTTCAAGACATCATGCCTAGGTGTTGTTCCCCTCCGACCACTCAAGTACGTACATAAGTACCTACCTAGGGCCCTTTCTAGCCAGCGTTGCAGTTTTAGCGCTGCAGTCAGCGCTGCAGTCAGCGTGCCAAAGAGGAAAGGCACATTGATGCCTTCAAGAAAGTACACACTTCGGTCTACCAAGGTATATAAGCATGGACAGGCGTAGATAAAACCGCCCGCTAATTTCTCCTCCCCTCCATTCTTCCAACATATGACAATATCCTTTCCTCGATTACGTAGTCAATCAAAACCGCCGGCAGTCGCCAAGTTCGAATCGACGCTATCACGACGATATCTATTACACGCAGTGCTCTAGCAGCAATCAAGCATTTACCAGCTCCGTCTCTTCTTGATTCGCCGCATGAGCAACGAAACCATGGTACAGAAATTGAGCCATGGCGCGGAGACGACGGTACTACGCAAATTCGGAATCAAGTAAGCCCTTAGTATTGTCACATACTGCCATGACATTTCGGGGCCATCTAACCAACGACCACGTGTCTAGCGAAACGTACCAACTAGCCATGTATCTAATAGACCAGTACCGTGGCACCTGCCTCTCCTGTCGCTATACGATCCCGCCACGCCTTGCATCAGCAGAGGCGCGGGCCCAACTGGAGGGGGCGGTCAGAGTCGCTGTCGTAGACACCATTATGAGACATCCGATGCTACAGGTCGGCATGGTGGATGCCACTTCCAAGACTCCCTCGTGGGTCCAGCTGCAGAGTCTCGACTTGACGCATCATATAAAATGGTTCGATCTCGGAGAGAATGACGACTTTGAACAAACGGTGCAGGAAACCTTTCGCGCTCAACTCGATGACCGTTTCCAAGACGTTTCCGTTAAGGAGCCGGGCTGGAAGATAACCATATTTCGGCAAGGGAATTCTCCTATCATGGAGGTCCTACTCACTTGGAATCACCCCCAATTCGACGGTGCAGGTGCTAAGGTGTTCCATGAAGACTTTCTCGACATGCTCAACGCCGAAAACGGAGCATACGAGCGGACAGGCTTGGATGGCGATATCCTTACGTTACCTGAAACGCCCCCCTTGCTTCCAACCCCCATCGAGAGCTTAACGCGTCTTCCAGTAGATCTTAAGGTCCTCGCCAAGGCATTTTGGGAGGAAACTCGACCGGAATTTCTTAACCGGGACGTATCCTGGGCAGCCTGGTGCCCGATTCGCACCTCTCCGTATAAAACCCAGTACCGGACCTTTTTCATAGATAACGCATCTCTCGTTGCGATCCTGGCCCTCTGCCGACAGAACAAGACCACCATCACCGGCCTGATAAACGGATTAGCGCTCATTGCCTTCTCGTCGCGCCTCGACAGCACGGCCGCCCCTGCCTTTCAAAGTTCTACCATCATGGACCACCGCCGGAATCTGCCTCCGGCTCCGCCAGACGCTCCGTGGGTTCGGTCTGATAGAGTGGTGGGAAACTACGTAACTCAGTGTCTCCATAGATACGAGACCGACCTAGTGGCGCGAATCCGTTCCAGGCTGCCGGCTGATGCTAGCGAGGGAAGAGATCTTCTATCCGCCGACCTTCAACGCGAGCTCTGGGCCGTGTCGGCACAGAATCGACAGGAGATAGTGGACAAGCTAGGAGCTGGGCTGCGAAACGACCTCGTCGGGTTGTTCAAGTACGTCACGGACTGGCAGCAGACGATGAGCAACATGGCAAAAAAGACACGTCAATTCACCTGGCTGGTGACCAACATCGGTGTGCTGGAAGGCAACACGTCAACAAGGCTGAGCGCTACCACCACCACCACTACGACACGGTCGCCGACCGGCGGCGACAGCAAGCCTGACGACGATGGCCAGAGGTGGTCGATCGACCGAGCGCAGTTCGGCCTGAGCGCCGAGATCCCTGCTGCCGCCATGGAGTTTGCCCCAGTCAGTGTCGCTGGCCAGGGGATGGTTGTCAGCGCTAACTGGCCGGACTGCGCTCTCGATGAGACGTTCGGGGAGAACATCATGGCTGATCTGGAAAGGTGGCTGGCCCAACTTGCGAGACTACAGTAATACGAATGCGTCGAAGGAAAATGAGACCTCATGTCTGTGTACTGCTCAGCGCGGTTTATTTCTTGAGCCTGGCACCGAGGATCCAAGGAGAGACTAGGTCGGGAGAGATGGTGATGGGCCTGTTCCAGGCAGAGCCATAACGTGTATTTCTATAAAATCGTTGTCAACGCACGACGAATCTTACCAATCATGAGGGATCTCCCCTTCTCTGAGCCGAAATCTCACTCACACAACTTGAAAAAAAAAGGAAGTCATGACCGATAAAAAGAACATACAACACTGGGGATTCGCTGGTCGTCACCGACCCAACTACTAGTCCGGCGCTTCGCAGCTTGTGTACAGGGGAGCGGACGGGACCCTCAATTGTCTGCGAGCTATGGTCGTATGTGCCTGAACAAGGCGCTGAGTTAACCTATAAGGGAAAGGCTAAAGCAGACAGGCCGTTCGCTTAGGGCAGCTTCTCGACCAGAATGTCAGTTATACGGGCGCGAAATATTGCGTGATCAGAGAAAGTTCCTCGATTTCTGCAGTTAGTTCTTCACTCAGCTTCATGGGCATCCGGCCGACTTGGTAACATAGTTGAATCTGTAAACGTGTCAGTGCTCTCTGGGACTGCCCAGTGTCGTGAACATAGACCATGATCTGGCGTGTTTATTGAGGGCAAAATTCTCTCGAATGCGGCTCGAACGGGAGGCAGGGCATGTCACAAGCGGAGGGTCTAAGGTACGCCGCGGAAGGGGTGAGATACGAACGGTCAGGTATTGCGATATCGGCATGAAAGCCTAAATTAGGAGTCTCTCACAGTGGCGGTATGGATAATGGGCGGTGCGCGAAGTGTATCGACACACGTCAATAAGCTCATTGTTATTCGAGTAATTCGCTTCTCTCATGAACACCTCCCGGAGACCTATGTAAGCCTCAGCGGTTACCATAATATCAGGACAGCAGTACCGTGGCCCAAGTTTTAAAACCCTCTCCTCCATTTAACGTCTCCCATCGGGTTATGATACGAGACTCCTGAGACTTGAAACAAGGAAGAACCCTGTTTGGCTACCCTAGAAGGACATCCTCCTCTCTAGCAATGGGCAAAACCCCATCCACATGAACCTTCCCAATCCCAACTCTCTCGACGACTCCATCCTCCCGCGGTTCCGATAGCAGCAAGACATTCAAAATTGGCCAAAACACTCTAGAGTTGAACTCGCTCTGGTCGAAACATTCGCGACGTCTAAAAGATATCCGGGGGCCGGTACTACCCTCCTCTTCCTCCCTACTGCTACCCTCGTCCTCGCTAGAAGCAGGGCATCCACTCTCGGGATGCGTCCATAACCGGAACGACTTCGTCTCCGGATCCCATGAGGGATCTTCGTCGATTCGAAAGAGAGTCGAGCGTGAGATGGCTAAGAAACGGTGTTCCTTCCTCACGAGTTCAGAAATTAGTCTATTGTCTATGAGAACGTGCCCGACGATCCTATCTTTTGGGTCCAGAAGGGCCATGTGGCACTGTATGTGCTTTCCGCGCCGGCAGGTCGAGAGAGCGGGAGGAGCCAAACTGTGCTGATCGGAGATTCGAAGCGTTGCCACAAGCCCTCTAATGCGCAGGATGTGGCTGGGAAACTCCCTGATCCCGAGAGCGAATTCCCAGTTTCGTCCATGAGCGTGTTGAGTGGACGTGGGCATTTGTACAAACTGCTTCGGGCAACATTGGCTGTATAGTAGACCGCAAGGGTTTCCTCATCGAAATGACGCGTCCACTCGGTCTGTGGATTTCCTATGCCTCCTAAGTGTGTATCGGGGCGAGTATCAGTCGGAGCACAGAGACGCACGCCGTTTAGCGGTTCAATGGTAGCAAAGCTCGAAGTGCACTCGCATAGATTGGCCATGCTATCTTTGAAGCCATAGCGAACAGCCCCATCCCATCCAGACCATGACCAGCTCGGAAACTGCCGCCCACCCCTCGAACAGATGCCAACAGGTTCCCATCATAGTCCAACATCAAACACGGTGACAGACAGTCCATACACAAAGGGACCATTGAAGGGCCCAGACAACCGAGCTAGAAGCCCGGCGAACGCGTTTATTTTGTCCGAAGGGTTGGTGAGGAACCGCACGGAATATCTCGCCACTGCCAAGGCGTAGATAGTGAAGAGGTCATCGTACTTGAAGCTAAGCTCATACCCAGACTTGAACGAATCAGCGGACTCCTCGTCTTCTTCCCCTTCAGTATGGCTAGAAGCGGGATCAGCGGCTATGTTGCCGAGAGGATACATGTCCTCACGACAGTCGCAGCCGCGGTCACAGTGAAAGTAGACCTGTGAGTGTGTGAACGAGAGCAACCGTCTGGACAAAACACGTTCCTGGTAGGTCCAGCCGCGGGTATTCCACGTCGAAAAGTTAAGGGCTGCCGTGGCAGTGTCAAGCATGTTGGCTGGAACGACGGCTTGCTTCCCGTTTTCCTGCGGTATAGAGACCCTCAACTGGCGCTCCGCCCGTGGCAGATTGGGATGCAAGCCAGGCAAGCCACCATCGGCGTCATTGCCAGCTGCAGCAACGATCGTTAGCCATGCTTCGGCGTAAATTTTATTCATGGCACTCAAATTAGCCTGGATGCTCTGGGCGTCGTCCTGGATAATGCAAAGTGCGTCGATCCATAGGTACCGACAACCAAGCAGTTGCGCGACCTTGATGCTGTCACTGACAGTTCTTGATAACGCAAGGCCATCCTTCCCCAGCGCTACTTTATTTGTGAGGATGTTGTAATTTGCCCTAAGTAGCTTCACGCGCTGATCTTTTCCCCACATGTAGCTGAGTGCTATATACCGAACTGGAGCTGGGGGCATAGGCACAACGTGCAGCTCCTCCACATCGATAGCTAATAGATTCGGATGCGGCCTGAGTTTGTCGGAAGCTGCGATTCTATGCCTTCTGTCACAGTCCTTGAGCCAGCCACGCACGTAATCCTAGTCGATCTCCTCAGCGAGCGTCACCTTGCCGGATGCGACAAGGCCAGTCCCGCTGGACCCGCCGTCATCAGCACCGAGACGGAGGCCTTGGATTCTTGCCAGAAAGTCCGACCCGCTGAATTCATCACCCGTCCTCTTGTGAACTCGCTCCAAATACCCTCCTCTGCCGTACAGCTCTAGGTGGAATGTGGAGACGGCCTTCCCCTTCTTGGCGGCTATCCAGTCGCGTCGCGGGTCAACTGGTGCTTGACTCGCATGTAGTAGCAGCCCCGGATTGCTCATCACCTGCGACGCCATGTACTCGGCTCCATAGTGTGTGCTGAGAGTGTGCCTGAGAAGGCGGCAGAGTGTGCAGGCGTCGTGGTTTCGGGACCACAAGTCCCCCAGCGTCAAGAGACGCAAATCATCATGCGGTGCGACAAAGAGTGAGTGGAAGGGAATGGTCCGACATAGCGAGCAGAGCGACGCGGTCGCCATTTTTCGTGAATTATGGAGAGAGCTCGATGCAGAAATAGTGTCGAATTCTTGAAATCCACCTGCGCCAGGCACCAATCTTACCCTACCTCCATCTCTGCATTGGCATTCCGGGCGAATCAGAGCAAGCTACAGTCGTATCTGCCAGACAAGTCACAGGTTGACTCAAATGCCTCAAAACACGAGGAAGAAGACGAACATGACCCTTTATTCTTTTTTAAACTCGTCTTATTCTGTTGTCCCGCGCCCCGACAACACAACAGGAACGCTGGAACTGGAAGTGCTGCCTCAAGCTGCCTGCTTGCTTGTGCGGGGTAAAGATAGAGAGCTCGGGCAGCGAGTGTTGATCATTTGAATATGGAGACCGAAATTTTCAGGCCCATAGAATATCTCTTAAGATTGTTATAAGTATTATCTTGCGCGTCTGGCAGCAGTGGACTTGTCTTCGATCGTCCACCGGGATACGGACTAAACTTAATGGTTCGAACAAGGCAGCTTCCCCATAGCTTACTTTTCTGACCACGAGCCACGGCCCAGATCGCATATCGGCGTCAACCTAGCAGGATGGATACGAGGCCCGTAACTGCGGGCTTCCCGGGACGTGCCGGCCGTCAATCTGCTCCTCGCTTCTCATCCATGATCTTCTCCAAAACCAAAGGTGTTCGCAAATCACAATCTCCATTTCCTAGCTACTGCACCTTGTAGGCCCAAAACGAGCTTCTATCGCTGCAGCCAGTACGATCAATTGGTCGTTGAGGAAATTGGTGCCCTCCTGGCCAGAGACGCAAGCCAGCCGCTTCATGCATCCCATGCCACATTGTGCAACTCGTGGGCCAAAAAAACTAACGTGAAGTATGCAGCGGTGACTGGTGCTAATGCATAGCTACCGAGCCTCGCGTTCTCGCATGTTTGCATGCGTCAGAGCGACCGGTTGCCAAAGAACATATGAAGGAATTAGTTGAGGTGGCTTGCGGCGATAACAGGACCTAAATGGTCTAGAAAGCACGCCATAACAGACCTGCCATACTACCCTTGTTGTTCCACAATTAAACTACTAGAAAGCCATTTTCAAAGCCCTGAAGATAATGTTGAATAGCTATGGCATGAAGGGGTAACATGACTCAATCCACTGCATTAGAATTGTCGCGCTCCGGACGCATAGAGGGTGCGTAACAGTCCGAGACTGCACTTATCAGACCCTTAAGTACGCCCTGGAGCTTTGATAGGACTTATTCACCCTGTGGCATCTGGTGGCGATGCCTGCCCTTCCCATGTCACTCACGGGCCAGATCCATACCCCAAGAACCTTAAGAATGTCGCGTCTGGACAATCTTCGTCCTGAAGTCACTACTTGAAATTATGAGCAAGTAAACATAGAATAGACTGTTGATTATCTGCTTGCCTTCAAATCATTCTCTGCCCCTGAGAAAGAATCTGCGCCCAAATTCGGCAGGAGTCATGTTGCACAATCTAATCAAATAGCTGGAACAACACGCTCCAGCCACTCGTCCAAGACCAGTGTCGCAGGGTAGCTCGGATCGCCCAGCCGGAGGAGCATTTGTATATGGCCTTCGAAACTTTGACCCTCAAACACGTGCAACGCGCAGTCGGTATTTGCAGCGTGAAGTGCTGCGTCCAGCTCGACGGCTTGCCGGATGTCGCCTCTTCTCTGGGCGTGAAGGAGTAGAAAAGCGAGGGCGTTTGGGGCGCGGGTGTGGTATGTAGGCGACATGGCGCGAAGTCGCTTCGGATCGTTCCCCAGTGCATTTACCAAATTGCTCGCCACAGGACCTGGGCTATCGGAAATCTCTGCCAAGGCGTTATAATTTGAGCCGTCCAAGGCGATGACGCCCTTGATGCTTTGAATGCCAACACCTGCCCGCTCTAAGTAGCTGGTGTCGGTGCCTAGCAAGGTGACCACGTGGGCACCTGAACTATGGCCCATGAGAACTATCCGTCGATGATCGAATTGTAAGTCCGGCGCGTTCCTGGAGAGAAAACCAACCGCATTGGCCACCTCCTGCACCTGCTGCTCCACCGTCACTGAGGGGATGAGCGAGTAGTTGACGGTAGCGAATGCGTAACCTTTGCGGGTAAGATGATCCACTTTGGCTGAGCCGATGGAGTCCCTATATGTACCTGACTGCCAACTGCCGCCGTGGACGAAGATGATGATCGGACTTTGGAAGACTTTGCCTTTCCGAAGACGAAGATAGTGGGGCGTTCCCTCTCCATAAGCCATGTCTGTACCTCTAATAGGTTGGTCTGCATTCATCAGCGACATGAGTTCTTCTGCCCTAGCTGCCGTAATGTCGTCCGTGGTGTTTTCGAAGATGTCTAGCCCCTGATCTCTTTGCCTCTTGCAGCAATCTCGATGGGATCTAGAACGACGCCAGGCGAATGGGCGATTGCCTCGGGTATATTGCCATCGGCGTCTTCGGTGAATTTGGAGGATGAGATTAATGGTGAAACTGGTGAGGTGTGTTGGTTTAGGGAAGCTTCCGACAAACATTTTCCTCGGGGTTCGTGAGTATATAGTCGAGAACGGTGGGTCTACGCCCCAGCATGTCGCGTCATCGAGGACGTGTTCAAGCACGCCCACTATCTCGCCGTGCCTTTGCGCCAGTGAGCAGTCTGACCCGATTTTGTAGCCGCGCTCAAGTGAAATCTTAGCGGTTCGGAGATGGCCTTCAGCTACTAAACGGGAACCGGCGGTTGGGGCCCAAATATTAATCTAATATAATAAAAATAAACAATTACCAAAGTGGTTTAACTTGTTTTTATTACTACCTAATTCTAGGGATATATTTAGACTAGATACCTTGGCCATTCCAAAAGCCTACAAGCGAAGTTGTAATTTCGTGGACCTTCGTCATGACAAGTTCGTGACCGGCGTTCATCACAAGATACTCCACCAAGTCATCCCCCAAGACTACGTTCGCATCCGCACGCAGCTCCTTCTCCTTAATCACCGGATCCAGCTGACCAAGGACGAACAAGACCTTACCGCCGCGAAGGGGCGAGACTCTTCCCTGTTCTGATTCCAGCTTCCGGGATCTGAGCTTCCCGGCGAGCGCGGACCACAGCTCGTATTGCTCAAAGATTGGCCCGTGGCGCATGCTACTCATGAAGGCGGGGACGAATCCTCGATGCTGAGAGACCTGCCACGCCATCGTCTGCTCCACGGTCACCGTTGGTAGGAACCTGGAGATTCCGGCGCCGTCGAAGCTATCCCCTCCCGTTGTGTCGTGTCCGCCACGCATGGGCGGTACTGTTATGGATGGCTCGGATAGATTTGAAGACTTGGGTTTCGTCGGGTCGGGAGGTGGCGCCAAACGCCTCCTGACTATGTATTGCAGCAAGCGTTGCGGGAAAAGCCCTCTGGAATAGAGAAGCCTCTGCTTCCAATCCGTGGTCGTTTGTCTGAGAAGTCCGCCAGGCGCAATCAATGTGAGGGACTTGATGGTGGCGGGGAAGAATCGCGCAAATGCGGCCGAGAGCCCACCACCGAACGAGTAGCCTATTAAGTGGAAAGACTCGCTTCCCAGCCAAGGGAGGGGCGAGGACGCGAGGGCGAGCAGTATCTGGGTTGTGTAGAGGCGGATGTCGTGATCATGCCCAGCGGGATTTTCGGAGTATCCTCGACCGAAAAGATCTGGGAAAATTAACATCTATGCATCCATTCTTGATTGACTCAGTTCCATTCGAACATACCAAACATCAGGACCCGGAATCCTCTCTGAGCCAGTTCATCAGCTAAGCCGCTCACGGTCAGGGCAGGAGCTGACACTCCATGGAGGAGCAGGACTTTCTCTCCGTCTTCGGGCCCCCATTCGTAGACCCGAATTGTTCCATAAGGGGTCTCTACATTTCGACCGCCAGGTATCGCATCCTGTGGATAGGTGGCTGCGCCATCACCAGGGAGCTGGTTTGCAGAGGCGGTCAAGGCCTTCGCCAACTCAGAGTGGCGAAGGTATCCCCGGACGAAGGCCCCGAAGCCGAAGAGAAGGGCACTACTAAAGACAATTCGAACTCCAGAGAATGAGACTCTCACAACCATGTTTGCTGCCTTTGGCAATTCCCACCTATCGTCGCATCAGTTATTGGGATTTGAATGCATGATGCCCGATGCTGTTTTAAACAACCCCGGGACGCTCCATCGCCCCCTCTCTCGGCTACTGCGGACCGGAGTCTTTAGCCGATGATTCGCTAGGTCTTGGGGCTGTGCCGAGGTAGAAATCGGGCTTCTCGACTGGCTTCTCGCAGTATTTACCAAAGGCGTCTTCATCCTTACTTCTCGAGGGTGTGGGGAAAAAGAGAATAGAATAAAATAAGAATAGATGTTTATCGTCGAGTAGAGATATTAGGAGTGTGTTTGTTAAGGTTTCTACCATCCAGAAGCGACTTAAGCGATAGATACAAATGTCCATTTCAATGCAGTCGCTGCGCTCAAACAAGGTACCGTGCCTACAACATGCCTGTCCTCATACGATTTGGGACGCACCCAACGTGTCCTTGCACCTGTCCTAAATTAATGGGATTTGTAAAGCTCGGCGGTCAACATGTTACTGAAACCAAAGCACATCAAGCTCTACCTTAGTACGACGGACCAACTTTGCATCTTTTTTGATGATTCCAAGAACCTTCTCCCTTTCACCACGCCCCGTCTCTTGCCTACCGCTTCTTAATTGTTTTTATCTTCCTCCTGTCCGTTCTTTTGGTTATATTTTTTTAATTGATATATTTTTCTTTTAATTTTTGAATGCCCCAAATTCCCGTTCTCGCTTGGCCCAATCAATCAATCTCTCAATCAATGCACCTCAGGGTTACCCTGGCCTCATCTGGATCCTTCGGCGAGTCCGTTGCATCCGCCGCGGCGTGGCATCCCGGCTACGCATTGCGACCTAACAGCTTGAAAATACTTAAATAATAGCTTCCTACTGCCATAGCTTTCCTTTGAATGTTTTGTTGGTGTTCTATGGCAGGAGAGACCCGCCCTGCACGCTGATATCAGGATTACGGGTTTAGAGGGCGGATTTTTTTCAGCGTAGTTTTTTCATGTTTCAAATCACCAGGGAAGGCAGGATTGAAAGAGTGAATTTTGCCTCACGTCTTCCACTAGACTACAGATTGGCCGTGGGCGATTTTCGGTTTTGTGACATTTTGTTCCCTTGCTCTTCGGTGGTCGGTGATGTTGGGTTGGGTTCCCTGGCCCAAAGCAGTACAAAAGACAGTTTCGTATTTATCTAGTATACATATATCTATCTGTTACAATTCGATGTTCTCTATCATTTTATAATAGAAGTACAGTATTCCTTCGCCGCTAGACATCGGGGCGCTTGGTTGTCGCCAAAGGGCGTCCGGTTCCGTAGCGGCCAACAAACTTAGTATCGCTCGCAGAACTCTCCTGGGGCTCGCCTATCATCCTTGTCCTACTCGCCGCCGCTGAAAGGCGGTCAGCTGAGAGTCGCTGGAGTGACCTATCCGACATCTGCCCCAGCCACTGCTCCGCCCGCTCTCCAGCCTTGACCTTTCTCATGGAAATCAAGTCTCCCAAGGTTGCAACGATGACTTGGTGGCTATCATCCGCTGCAGATACATCCTCGACGGTATTGACGCGGTGCTTAGCCGCTTCTTCGGCCGCCCGGGTACATATTGTCAAGCATTGCCTTATGCTCACCATCTCCTCCTGGGCTCTTTGAAACTCGATCTCTTCAGATTTATCGCGTGCCTGCAAGGCGAGACTTTGCAGCCGGTTGCTCAGGAAGTTGAAGTGGTTCTCTAGTTGGGCCGTTGCCTCGGCCATGGTATTTCTACATCCTTCCAGGGCAGTCAACGTGATCTCCCCGGCCCTGACGCTCACGCCACCGTGAGAGGAGCCGCTACTGGAGTCGTTACTCCGCGGGATCTGAAGCTGAATCTTTTCGAGCTGCGCGAAGACGGTGGCGCAGATTTCGAGACAGCGGTTGGTGCTTTCGCGTTCCTCTTGTGCCCGCTGCAACTCGACATCGTCTTCGGAGGCTGTCGTTGGATTCGCTGAGAGTACTTGTAGTCGATCGTCGATATCCTCGAGATGGACCTCCAAGTTTTCCGTCGTGGCCTCTACTAGGTCCTTGTACTCGGTGACAACGTGCCTCGAAACGACGGTCGCGCTGCGTCTGCACCACGTTGCTTTAGCGTCATTTCAAAGCTAACTATATCTCCCATGCCACGTGATCCGCGTGAACTATTAGTTCGCAACTTACAGAGTAGCTTCGCCAAGGGCAATGGAGATTGTAGCTTTATATCCCGCCAGCATCCGCCTGAAATTATCAATGTCCCCGCCGAGGTATCGCAGCTTCGTCCAACTTCTAATGCCCATCCGCGACCCTTTACTCGCCGCGGCGATTTTCGCAACCAGCTCCTCGAACTCCTGACAGGCCTTCCCGCATCGAAGAATCGGCAGCTCGAGCGCGGGCAGGTCAATCTTCGAAACGCTCAGGGCCTCCTTTAGCGATTCCAGGACCCCGCGGAAGGCCTCGAGCTCCTCTCCGAGTTGGCGAACGGCATCTTGCTGCGTGCGGAAGCTTCGTATCGCTTCGAGCAGCGACTCGCTGGCTTTAAACGAGAATCCCACCAAAGTGATCAGGCCCGAGGTGACGCTGATTACTTCTGCCATGGTGCCTTGGGGGGGTGGGG
>SJVG01000763.1:0-18471 GCA_034774675.1 Scedosporium minutisporum
TAACCCTCCCCAGCCCCCACCCAGACTCCTTCGTAATCTTCTGCAAAATCTCGAGAACCTCGTCTTGCTCGCGCGGGTCCGTCAGCACGCTCGACGCGATGGCGAGGCTGCGGATGGCCACGGACGAAACGCCGCGGTCCTTGACGTGCGCGACGATACCGCACACCTGGTGCGCGTGGTGGAGCTGGATGGCGCGCATCTCTTCGGAGGTATTGCCCGGTTCGAGGGGGTGCGTCTGCGCTAGGAGGCACTGCGCTGTGTGATAGAAGAGGCGGCCGACGATGGCAGCGCGCTTGATGAGCCTGGACGATACCTCTAGAGTTAGCTGCGAACATCCGATACAACCTGTGCATCGTCCTCACCTAGGAGAAGGGGACGAAAAGAGCGCAAAAGCATAGAAAGAAAGAAAAACGGGTAAAAAGGGGTAGGATGAAAGAGAGCTGATCTCACCAAATGTTGGGAAACGCCGACTTGGAGTCGGTCTGCGACGGATATAGGTACCCAAAAGGATGCATCGTCCTCGGACAAGCACTATTCCAATCGTCGCACAACCTCTTCAGCTCCCGCCACTGCGCCAACCTATTCCCCAACCGAACCTGCTCATCTCTCGGCGAAGCCTCCTGGAACTTCGGGATCGTCGCACGAAAGTTCGCAATCTTCCCCACGATGTAAAAGATGCGCTGCACCCAAATCTCCTCCTTACCAATCTGGTCATCCGTCGCGCTCGAGTCCGGGTCATCGTCGTCATCAACACCACCGCGACGGGGCTCGGGGGGCGTAAAATCCATATCGACCCCCCACTGGTCCGGATCCCACGCCGTCTGCCAGTTAAAAGCAAGACACGAAAGAACCTCCATGCCAATGTTAAGCCAGAAGCACGCGGCGCCGATACCCGTGCTCTTGGCGTTCCACCCGCACTCGCGGATGAGGGCGCGCGCGCCGGCGATATGGTTCATACGGGCGGCGGGCTTCTCAGACATGATTTCGTAGACGTTGAGCACGACGGCGGTGGTGGCGCACTCGGCCGTGTTGCGGTCGGGGTTCTGCAGCGAGCGGAGGAGCTGCGTGGTGGCCGTGTCGTAGTAGAAGAGCGCTTTGTCGTCGTTGTAGGCCGGGTTCACGAGCGTGAGGTGTTTTACGCCGCAGGCGAGGAAGGCGTTGAGGAGCATGGGAGACTTAAGGCTGTGGTAGGGGATGAGGCGGCTGAAGTGCTTCTCCTTGTCCATGGAGTCCATCCACACGCCTACTTCTTCGACGAACACTTGCATGTATAACACTTCCTCGGGCGAGTTGAGGTAGGTTCGGTCGCCAGCCAGCGCCTTCTCGCTTGGCGGCGGGGTGACCATGCCATCGAGTGACATGTTGTCTGTGCTTCCTCCGCAGGTAGGTGGCGGTGGTGGTTCGGAGGCGGATGCTATGAGAGGCGCATTAGGAGGTAATGAAGCAGTAAGGCCCGCGTCACCATTCCGATACACTGGTGATCTTGAGCGCGGAATAACATCATCCCTTGAGTTTCCTAGCGGTTGCTGGATACCCAGGCCGAAACCACCGGCAGCGTGTGAGGACGGTCCGGCAAGATATGACGCAGTGCTGCTTTGCCGAGAGTGCATCTGCGAGGCGTTGGCAGATTGTGACCCATCCGTGTGGTAAGTCTTGGGGGTAGATAAAGAGCGCATGGACGCCGGCGGCGGTGCTGAAGCTCGCATCGATGAATTTGCGGGGTCGCACATGCTCATCGGAGTCATGGTGCTCGCCGAGCGTCTGTGGTGGTTGTAGTGGTGTTGTTGTTGGTGCCTCTGGAGATTCAGGGCAGTTTCGACATCACCCTCCTGGGGTGGCGTAAGTGTCCGCCTTCCACGAATGTCGTAACGGTTTAGACCTCCAATATACTCGGAGGCAATAAGTCTCGACTCGTCTTGGAATTGTACTGCAGCCCCTAGATATTAGTCCCAGATTCCACCCTAACTCGCTCCGGCGAGTGTCTCTCGGGGCAGGCATCGACCTACCAGACCAATCGGGAGTAGGAGGTAATAAAGGAGGATTCTTCACTTGAATGTCTATGAAATTCAACCTCACGCCCCTCTTGCACTCCCTATTACTTTTCCGACAGTTCATGCAATCGGGCGTTCCCTCATCGCACTTTAAATGCCGCTCGCGACATGTTAGACACCCCGTGCGCACTCGCCTCGATTTGGTCGTCGGCGCCGCGCCTGACGCCTCTTTTGGACTCGCCGACTCATCGGCGATCGTGGCGAGGGACTGGACGCTGCTGCTTCGACGACGGGAGTGGTCGGCACTCCCAGGGGTGCCGCTACGTCTGGCGCCTATTATCTTTAGTCGCTTCGTAGGGGAGATGTCGAGGGGCCGGTCGGGGAGAGAGGTCTTCATGATGGATAGCGCTCGCGTGGGAGACAGCAAAGGCTGCCTGGCCTACAGCTCTATTACCAAGCTGGAGCGACTAGAGAGAGAGAGAGAGAGAGAGAGAGAGAGAGAGAGAGAGAGAGAGAGAGAGATTATGATTATTCGGCAACCTGGGGTAGCCAGTCAAGGCAACGCTGTGTCCCGGGGCGCTCGTGCAAAAGAGAATGGACGACAGAGGAAGGCCTGCTTGGTGAACCAGTTCAGCAAGGCAGGGTCATTATACGTCGATATACATCGATCGTAATCCACGGGAAAGGGGTTCGTGGAGGGGTTTCGGGGAGCGATTCTATGATCTAGCAGGGACGTCGAAACCATTTGCTTTGAGGAGGCTATTGGTCAGCGAGGAGATTTCGTCTTTTCGCAAAAGGAGTCAACTCGGTTTTCGTTCGTCTTCCGCAAGAGATTGTATTTTGACCACGCCCACGTCGGGACTTAGGTTGCTAGTCGTAGATGTCCGTTAGCAGACTTCCAGATTTGCCATTGACCGCCCCATTGCTAAATGAGCGTCTACATCCCCTCTTCCCTGCCAAAAAATTCTCGTCGCACACGAGCTGCCTTGAAGTATCGCAAGCAGCGACAAATGAAAAGAGGGACAAGGAGAAGTCGGGCAGGACGAACAGGATATCCGAGACTGCGACCAAGGCCTGTCGCGCTCAAAATGGCGTATGACAAAGAGAGGTCGAAAATCGAAAAGGATGTCGGTGGAATAATTGGCTCGAATGGATCTTGCAAGGTTCTATTATCGTTTATCTGCATGCGCCTTTCTTGGCTCGACAGTGGAAATCAAATGGACTCGCCGAGTTCGGATCAATTGATTATGATTCGGGGCAATCTTCGAGCGTTGGGTTCGGCGCACAATTACGTTTCCCGGGAGGACGAGAATCGCACGTACGACTGGGCGACAGCAACAGCGGCGGTGACCGCAAGGCTCGATTAAGAGAGGGTGGTCGGCGATGATGTTAAAAAACTTCTGACTGCCATCCAAGGTTGGGTCTGACGTTGGAGGGGAAAGACTAAGGCTCGACACGGGCTGGCTTTATCCAGAACCCCTGGCGACAGAAGGAAACAGGGGAGGACCAGGCCAAAACAGTCCAGGAACCAAGCAGCCAGGGACAGTCATCCAGTTGCCAGGCTATCCAGTTGACGTTCAGCTGAGAGGCGACAAAATCTCGGAAGCACTAGAGAGGGGCAATAACATTGAAGAAGTACAAGGATGATTGATAATGTAAAGATTCATGGGTGGGGGAAGGCGCTCTCTGAGCATTGGAATCTGAGTAATTATTCGCATTTTCCAATGCACCACCTCAGTCCAGCATCCTCCTCTCTTCAAGTTAAAACATGGGACTGCTCGAGAGTCGATGCCAAGAGCCGCTAGGTTAGAGCTATTTCTGGAATATGAAAACCTCAGAAACAGCGCACAGCAACAAGAGACGGAGACAGTCGATGCGGCAGGGGTTTGCCGTTCTAGCTCTGCACTCCATACAAAGGTACAGGCAGAGCGATCAACCGGATCTGAGATCGACCCTCTTCCTTTTCACAACGATGAGGAACGTTGAGATCCGGCAGCGACATTTGATTTGACCCATCGCCAGCATCCTGGGAGCCAGTGGAGCCGACCCCGTCAGAGATGTGCTTCGGCTTGAGTTGCATTTCGTCGTCCGTCAGCCCCAGGTACGAGGTACATGAACTACCTGGCGCCAACTGATACACACTGGCACCACTTGGCTAATGCAAGTGCAATCTGTGTGTAATTACCCATGATCAAGCTTGGGCGACTCGTTCAAAGGAGAAGGAAGGCACGATCTTGCATCCTGTGTCTAGAAATACATCTCGAAACTTGACAAAAATAGACTCCATGGACAAGCCCGGATTGAGGCGCTAGCCTGGCCAAATCAAACACTTAGCCCGCCCCAGGCCAACGTTTAACTCTAATCAGGTCTCGGGCCTTCAGACTCACCCCCAGCTTCCAGCTGCAGCTTTCAGTGCTCAGTGACGCCTGGCTGGCTTGGCTCTTCTAATTTCAGCTCGCCATGTCGATGCTGCGTGCTTGGACAGAGACGAACCGCCTGTGCCTTGCCGAGCCCGTCCATCATTACAACTTAAGCCCAGTCGCCTGCAACCCGTAGCGTTGCCCGAGGAGTATGGGCTCAACTTTCCCGGCGTTTCGTCCGATGCACAGTCCTTTCTTCCAATTGAACAGCACCCAATACATCGTTTCTTCCCGCGAATTCTGCAGAGCAGGACCATATTTGCCAAGATGTTCTCGGCCAATTTTTTGAATCATTTCATGGAATTTTTTTTTCTCCCCTTCTTTTTTTCCCGCTCTTCAATGTTTAAGTGCGGAAACTAATCAGTTCAGGAATCCTAAATCAGGAACATGAGTTCCCAACATCAGTGTTCGCTCTCCGCGCAGGATCCCTCGGACCTGTTTGATCTCCATAACAATTGCCCAATATCCTGCCCTCGCGTTCCCGTCGATCCAACATATACACTCGGGCCATCTCCATCGCAGAGGGGAGACTCCCTAGCCTTTTCCTTCTATTTGGAAGCTTTCCTCCTCTGTCGAGAAAAACCCTACCGCGATCTTCGTCTTCGCTGTACATCCTTTCTCCCACCAACCAATCCCGTCCCATCGCTCCGACAAGCGCAGTCGGTCCGGTCACCGAGGAATCGCCGTGGTGAGTTTGAGGATTTGAGATAAATTGCTCTATGCCTTTTCCAGAATATCGTGGGTATCTCTTCTCATTATTTTCCTTTCTCTTTTCTTTTCCTCTCTCTCGACAATCTGATCTCTCCATGCGTCTTTCGGCTTTTGTCCCCGCCTCCACCAAGACGTTGAAACTTCGTGCCGGCTTCTCTGATATCCGCCTGACCAGCGCCGCAAGGTGGCTCGATGAATAAATGCAATGCGTGTTCGGAATAGGAATGCCAGGCGAACCGCTTTTCATCAACAGATTTGCATTGCCAATCTCTAACTATCAACAATAAGAAATGCACCATTCGTGGTGCGTGGTAATAGCTATTAAACCCTTCAGATGAAGGGAATCTACGTCTGAGATAACCACACTGAGCCCGGTTGTAAAAATTCCCCGACCTGCTGCCTGCCGCACCCCCACTAGTGTCTTCACGGTGGCGAACCTGCAGCGTTCGAGTTCTAATTACCGTCCCGCCCGGAGAAGTTGGGTTGGAAATGCAACGAGGCCGAAACATCTGGGGGCAGTATTTTTCCATGAACAATTCAGCCAAAGGTGGCGAGGGCCTCCTTTACCTCAAACACACCCAGATATTGTTTTGTCGCCCCAGTCTTTTGGGAAAATGTCCGAAGGACAGAGGTCCACATGTCCTGCATGCAAGCAAAAAGCTGAACTTGGTCGCCGCCCGCCAATGCCTTTGTTCACCGGAACTCGAGGGAATTTTTGCCCGGGAGGCAAAAAAAAAAAATAAATAAAAATAAAACCAAAAAAAAGGGTGGAAGAAAAAACAATGGTTAGATGACGGCAAAACATTAATGTCAGAAAATGTAGGTGTGAAACATTTACGGATAATTGAATGGTCAAAACAGGCTGCGAAGTTGGCAGGAATGCGGAACCAGCCACTCTGGCCAAGCACATAACGGTAAATTTCAGTCCCCGAGATTCGTAAAGGCAGATAATGATGTCCTTTGAAGCCCATGGGGAGGCGGGAGATGCTGTACAAAGCAGAGACAGAGACGAGGTTGCCTTGCACCTCCTCTGCACTTGTGACGTTGTTGGACCCCGAGATAGATAGACATGAATCGGGCCATTTCCATAGGTTACACACACATCAGCCAGGGCCTTCCGAGAAGCGGCGCCCCATTCTTTCCTCCGGCTCCGTCTTTGAAACGGCACATCGGCCGGGACCGGGACTCCTTTCCCCGGCACATCGGGTTTCGCGCAGAGAGAGAGACGGCCGGGCCTCCGAGAAGGGCAGACGCGCAGACTTCTGGTCAGAGGACATGATCAACTAACTCCAAGTAGTTACCTGAGCAACACCTTCTTTACGCTAAGCCACGATGCTAGTGCAAATGTCAAGTTAGGGAAGCGCGGCCTCTTGTAGAGAATCAAGAAGTAGATTTCCAAGTGTTGTTGAGCAGTGCCACAAAACTCCGAAGTACAATGAGCCTTGTGAGAGTGGACCAATTTTAGCGTGGGCGTTTCTGTATCTCGCGCTAGGACGACGGGTGACTAAGTGGGCCAGCCACTAATGTGATTGAATTTTGACACTAAGATAAAGTACAATTCTACAATCTTGTACCACCAATCGACTCGACAAGTTCAAGGCTCGAGATCAGAGCTCTTCTGCTCATCAACCACCATTCACCATTGCTTCACTCATCAGTAAACCCATCACAATAAGTCCCGTCCCAGTCTGAGAGACGCGATTTTAACTTCATCCTGCAAACGCTGCTGCCTAACTCTCTGCGTACCTGGTCCTGATGCCGTCGTCGTCATGGACCCTTCAATTCCACCACAGCCAAAGGCCATCCTGCGCGGCCACAAGGCCCAGGTCCATGCCACCGTCTTTATTCGGAACAACGAGAGGCTGGTCACAGCAGATGCCGACGGTTACCTCATCGTGTGGGATCTCTCCATCATGCGTCCAAAGGCAGTGTGGAGGGCGCATCAGAAGACTGTCCTTGGCGTCAAGGAATGGGGCCCGGAGAGACTTGTTACGTAGGTTTTTAGTTTTATTTCCTTACCTCCTTAGGAGATTGCGGCTGACAGGCGGCGTAGCCACGGAAGAGACCACGAGCTGATCGTCTGGAAGTTCTCCGAAAAGGATGAACCCAAACTCAGCAAGGCTCCCCCACTGGACAATGTGCCCGACCGGCCTAAGCCATGGATCCAGCACGTACTTGCAGTTAATTCTATGAATTTCTGTTCCTTTTCCATGACGTCGTGCAAGGCAGACCAAGGCATATCGGAGTCCGATGAAGTCCTCGTGGCTGCGGCAAATCCTGTCATCTTGGAAGGAGTAAGCTCCCTACATTTTAGCTCATCCCTAATCATCGAGTACTAACCTGCCCCTGAAGGTCGACATCTACCATCTTCCAAGCCAACGTCGCGTTCATACCCTGAAGCCTTTGCCTGGCGCGGGGATGCCCATGGCCTTGTCCCTCTTTCATCTTTACGGAAGTCTGCACCTTATCACGGCCTACGAGAATGGTGCGGCGGTAGTCCAGAGAGCAAACCTCGACGCGGGAGAGTGGATCACACTGTACAAACACCACGCCCATTCCCAGCCCATTCTTTCCTTTGACGTTGCACCTTGCTTCTCGTACTTTATCACGTCGAGCGCGGATGCCATTATTGCGAAGCATCCAATCCCTCGGCATGGAACTCCAAGTAACTCACCACCTGACGATACTGAGAAGGGTAAAGGAAAGGCCCCGGAGCAGAAAACCCACGATCCAGTCACGGCTCCTATCAAATCCGTAAACACCAAACACTCTGGCCAGCAGGGTCTCAAAATCCGCTCCGACGGGACCATCTTTGCGACGGCCGGCTGGGATTCCAAAGTCAGAGTATACTCGGCCAAGTCGTTGAAGGAAGTGGCTGTGTTAAAATGGCACCAGTCTGGCTGTTATGCCGTGGCCTTTGCTACCATAAACCCCGCGGAGTCGAGCAGCCCCGCCTTGCAGATAACCAATGGGCCAGGAAATGAGAACAAAGCCTCGGAAAATCAGGGGCGTCAACAAGTTATCCCCGTCTCCCAAAATCGCCCGCTTCAATCCTTCAATATCAGAGATAGAAGAATCAACCAAGCCAGGACGACACACTGGATCGCTGCGGGAAGTAAGGATGGAAAGGTCAGCTTGTGGGATATTTATTGAGAAAGAACAATTTAACACCAAATCTTGCATTATTTCCCCTCGATACTGCGCTTAAAAAGGCGACGCCGACAATCATCCTCCTCAACCGACAAACATCTTGACTCATTCACCAGCAGGTGACAACCTATGCGCGAAGACCCTCAACCCACCCTTCGGCCTAAGAACCACACTAGGATTCACCAACGGCACCTCCCCCTTCTCAATCGCATCAAACTCAAACCGCCGAATAACCGCAATCAACATAATCTTAAACTCGAGCCTCGTAAACACCTGTCCGATGCATCCTCGAGGCCCCATCAGGAACGCGGCAAAGGCATGCGACTTGGCCGCCTCGCCCTCGAGCCGATCCCACCGATCGGGATCGAACTCGTCCACCGAGTCGCCCCAGATGCGGGGGTTTTGGTGGATGGCACTGGGCATGAGCATGATTGTGGTTCCTTTGGGGATGACGGTGCCGCAGATTTCGGTGTCGTGGATGGGTTCGCGAGTTGCGAACGTTGCTAAAGAGAATCTGTTAGACATATGGATGTACCTGCGACAGTGGGAATTTGGAGGCCTTTACCGGAGCTTCTGACGCGCAAGACTTCGCGGAAGATATTGTCAAGGAGCTGCATGCGCTCGATTGTGCTGTAGTCCAGGTCGAACCCAGTTCTTCCGGCAGCATCGATGACCTCTTTCCGTAATCTAGCTTGGAGAGGTCGGTTCAGGCTCAGATAGTGAATGGCCCAGGCCAGAGTGTTAGACGTCGTCTCGTGGCCGGCAGCCATGAACGTCAGGACCTATTTTCCCCCTCAGTTAGTTTCGCCTTTGAGCCGTGATCCTTTTTCCTCATCGAGATTGAACAAATGGGAGCCTCTTACATGTCCGATCAAGTCATCCTCGTCCCAATTTTCCCCCACTGCCTGCGACTCCTGTATCATCCTCGTCAACAAATCCCTCCTCCCATTCCCCGCCAACCGCACCTTTTCATTCTCAACATCAGCGATCCTCTCGCGGATGACCTCCCTCAGCAACTCGTGCAGCTGTCCGATGGCGCGGTTAAACTTGCGATTCTCCCCGATGGAAATCCACCGGATGGGAACGATGGAGTTAATCGCCGTGAGTATTAATCCCGTGATGGGAGGGTCGAAGACGGTTTGATATATCTCGTGGAAGGGGGTTGCGGAGTCGAGGCTTTGGAGGTCTGTGCCAAGGACTGTTGAGCCGATTACGTCGAGGGTGATTCTAGAGAGGGGAGGGATGACTTGGGAACTGGTTAGCCTGGAGGATCGGGAGAGAATATGAGGGGGGAGGACGTACGATTTATGACGCCGCGGTCATACTCGATCATCGAGTTCAAGTGATTACAGAGCTCGATGGCCTTGTTCTCGATGAGAGGGATCAGTTGCTTAAGATGTGAGAGCGCAAAGGCTCCTGATAAAAAAATTGTCAGTGTCCCTCTCCCTCTCTCTTGAAATCTAGACACCTGACGATAAACATACCGCTCAGAACTTTTCTGTGGCGCTTATGATCCTCCCCATCGAGAAACACCAGCCCCTTCCCCACAATGGGAAATATAAGCCTCGAATACCATGCCGGTTTTGTAAACTCGTAACAGTACGGTTGGAGAATCTGCCGGAAGGCCTCGGGGCTCGCGACGAGCACGGCAGGCGTGCTCCCGAAGAAGGTGTACCGGATGAGGTCGGCGTTGGGCCATGTGCGGATCCAGGAGACGTAGGGTTGGGTTGGGTCTCCGGAGAGGAACTGGCGGAGGGTTTGGCCGAGGAGGAAGTGGTTGTCCTGGGATTAGGTGTGAGGAATTTTGTTCTTCGTCTGGACATTGAGGGGGGGGTGAGTTACCTTGGGACCGGGGAGATGGCGGAGGGGGGAGAGGTAGTTGGGATAGATATAGAGACGGTAGAAGATGATGAGAGAGTATTGGATGAAGAAGAGGGATAAGAAGATGGTCAAAGGGGATGCTGAGGGGAGAAGAGTTAAGAGGGAAGTCTTGGTTTGGAGGTGGGTGTAGGCCAAGCGGCCGAGCCAGGAGGAGACGAGGCAGTAGACTATGTCCATGGTGTGGATTGTGTGGGAGAGAGCGTCAAGAAAGCCTCCGTGTTGCCATTGACCCAACATCATTATCTCTCGCTCCGTGGGACGGACGGTCCTTTATCTACTCGTCCTTTGTCTACCTCGAGGGACTTTGTTCTCGACATATTGCCAAGACAGGAAAAGAGCACCGCTCATTGGAATGAAGGATCGATACGACACTTCTTTCACCACATTATTGACAGATAGCATGAAATATCGATATCACGATATACGAATAAAGCACCTACGGCCAGGAAGCCAGTCCCCGAGACGGCTTAACCCGCGAATCCCGGGAGAGATCATCCGTCCTCGACGCAAGGGTCGAACACAGAGAAACCACAGACTCCCATTGGACCAAGACGTCGGGTCAAGCCCATAGGAAAGGGCCCGTTTCGCTCGGATCTCCCATAATTGACTGCGCTGTAACCCTGGAGAGTCAGGCCACGCGGAGGGAGAGGCTCGGAGCCTGTCATGGCGCGGGATTATCTTTGTGTAAATCCGGAGGTACAGCAGGCTGCAGGGAGGGGGTGGTAAGTGGGGGTATTAGGGATTGGGCCGAAGAGGGCATCTTGGGATTCCGTTTTGGGATAAAAAGTGTGGTATATCGCCTTTTTTAGATGGCTGGGTTGAGTCGTTCGGTGGATGGGACTGCTGGGAGGAGGCTATGAACGATGTTGTCGTGCGCTAGTGTAGAGGCTACAGCTCAAGACTTGCAGAAGTGGATCGGGGATCGGGTACCGAAGGAGAGAGAGGCTGTTCCGCAGTGAGAGGAGAAGTGAATGATGGACAAGGGTCTTCAAGTCAGGTGAAGGTGCCGTGTAGGAGTTTGGGCTTGTGAGTGAGAAAGGGGAGACTCGGTGCTTTTCCGGATGCCTGGGCTGAGATTTACTGAATAAAGAGAATGGCCGATTGCTTGCAAGGCCGTTTCCTCATGCTTGCCTTAGGCAGAAGGGCTCATGGCGGGCAGTCCAGGTCTTTCGAAAGGCCTCGACGATTCGATGTGGACCGAATCAATGTCTTGGGGATGTATTGTCCGGAGCATATCCCTCCCCTGTTCTTCGCGGGCTAACTTCAGTCAGCAAGGATGCTTGATAATCCCGGATGATTTCATATGCACAACGACGAGAACTAGTCCGCTCCTCATCCGCTCCTCATCCGCCAACCGATCGCGCCGATCGAGTCCACCACTAGCTGAGACCTGGTGAACGTACAGATCGAAGAGGACTAACTGATTCTGGAATCATCAGGGTTCTCGGAGACCCGAGAACCGGAACCAATCCTCAAAAAGAGAATGGCGTCTGTCAACCTACTCCCTACCATGCGGCGGATCCCCCTAGTCTTGCCTCTTGTCTGGGTCCTAGGGCAGGTGAGAGGACGTACGTAGGTAGGGAAACATCCATGTCCGCAGCCCCCGATCTACGATCTACGATCGATCATGAGGTCCCCACAGAGGAAAGATGGCGCCGACGCATTGCTAGGGAACGTGGATATTCTGGGCGAACTAGAGGGGTGGTGATTGACCCCTCTTACATGAAGGATCTACCATGTGATCTAGCATCTTGGATTCCAGCCTAGCCTTAGCGAGAGCCGGACAGGGGATGACGCTCGTGAAGAGGGAAACAAGCGCCACCAAGCTCTGGGATTCATCGAATTCCGGTGCCTCGGAAATAGCCTTGCTTTTTTCTCCGGTTGGAGGAGCCACTAGTTTCATCAAGGAAAAAGTCTCGATTTGGAAATATTTTGGAAGAGAACCGTACGAGCCTACGTCTTCTTTCACCAAATCCAATAGTTCACTGCAGGAAGCAGTTCACTCCTCACTTCGACATCTGCCGGCCATCCCATTCCCGACCTCCGCGAATCCAAGTAGGAAAGTGTAACAGCGCGACACGGTGCCTGACAGTCTCATGAAAAATGATCATGCTTTGGTGTTGGACCCTCTCCGAGGTCAAACAAACCCCCACCCTCTGGTCGATGGACATGGGCCTGGACAGAATCCGCCATTGAACAAGGGTGATATCTGCGTTCAAAAGCAATGTGAGAACACCCTATCGCCTGGGGCGATCGATCTCGGAAACTCTGATCGGATGTGGGTTCAGCTACGACGTCTTCTCATCCCTAACTCGGAGAATTTCTGCTACGGCAGGCATTCAGATCCAGGTATCCGGAAACACCCTCCCTGCAGCGGCGATGGCGCTATCGATCCCAAGGATAACTTGCCCACTTCAGCTAGGGAGGAAGCACTCTGAGACAAGGGTTCTCGGTCCCCCGCTTCTACGAAGTCTGCACTGGCATGGAATATTACTTCAAATGCAGTTAGTGCTCGGTAGTGGGACAACACGACACTACTCGGACAGGCGTACCGATCGGATCGTCATGAACGCCATGCCTGGGAACTAGACAGGGGGGTTGCCCTGTCCAGTGCTGGGCATTCAGGTAGGTAAGGTGTTTCCACCTGCTTAGCGCCGATAACCTGGTTCCCATTGCCTCAACTCTCTATCATTACCACTCCCTCTGTTGATCGTCCTGGGATTCGGAGTCCTGAACAGATTCTGGACATGGGCTGGCCTAACGAAGAAATGAAAGAAAGCAATCGAGGTAAAACATAGGTTCATCCATCACGAGCATCAAACCATCAAAACTCCAGGAAGCATGTAAGGGCAGAAAATAAAATAAATTTTTTAAAAAGAATACAGCAAGCAGGAAAAATAGAGGGGCCTCCCATCAACACTGAATTCCTTCACAAAAGCATCACGTATAAACACTCTCCGTAAACTGATTCACCTGCAACCCCTTCTCCGCCATCTCCGTCCCCTCCAAAAACTTCAAGGGCATCCACACGAGATGCCCCCTCACCTTGGCCAGCTTTTCCTTGATATCCTGCACGGGCAGGAACTGGTCGAATATGTGGCCCGGCTTCACGCCCCTCGGTGCCATGTACCTATCATAGTCGTCGAATTTCTTGACTGTATAGATTGTCAGGACCAAACAAAAAAGAAAGAAGCCAAGAGAAAAAGGTGTAATAAAAGGGAAAGAAAAGAGGCTCTTACCATGATCATCAGGGTCCGCGTGGAATAAATGCCTAAACACGTCCGTATTCGTCGTCGCCTGCTCCGTCCACTCCTTCCACAACTCCTCACTCAACGGATCCTCCACAAACGCATAGCTATCATCCCGATCCCACGGATCATTCCCCCATCCGTCCCCGGGCGGCCTCGCATTCACATCCTTCGAGGCGTCGAGTGCCTGCGGCGGCAAGAGCCCCATGTGCTCGCGCCAGAGATACCGCCTCAGCGTGGCGGCGTGCCAACCGGCGCGGTACGGTTTTCCGTCCATGGTGCTGTCGATGAGGTTCGTGTCCTCGATGACGATGCTTAGCTCGCTGTCGTGGTTGCCGAGTTGGCTCCGGTCGTTGAGGTTGCTCGAACCGCAGATTACGACGCGGTCGTCGGCGATGAGGAGCTTCGAGTGGATGTACAGCTCCTCTTGGATCCAGTTCATCACCTCGACGCCTTCTTCTGCATCCTCGTCCCATGGTTCGATGAGGAGGGTTTCGCCGCCGCCCGTGCCGGACATGGCGTGGTGCGCCACCGAGGGGGATATCTTGCGCGTCTCGTTCTTCATGCGTTTCGCGAGGGCCTCTTCGAACTTATCCCGCGCCGCCACGGCCTGTCCGCCTTCCTTTTTCTCCTCGGCCTCGGCTGCGGCGGCGGCCTTGCGTTGGTGCCTTCGGCTTGGGGATCCTTCCCGATCGGACTCTCCCTCGCGCTGATGGATCGCCTCACTCATCAGCTCCTCAGCGTGGCCGCGCTGGACCTCTTGATACATGATGCCCGTCTCCTCCTCTGTATCAACAATGGCTGCCGTCCTCGCAAGTCGGTCGTACGATCTCAGGTTGAAGAAGAAGACGTACTTCTCAGGCTCGACACCCGCAGCGCGAATCTTGGCAAAGATGGACTCTTCGCCACGACATATGGATCGATACTGGTAATGCATGATGGCCCGCGTACCCGTCGCCGCATCATCGCGCAAATCACCCGCGAAACCCGGAATGGCGGGGATCAAGATGACGATGCGGAACTTTCGCTGCTCCTCGTGCGCGCGCAGCACGGCGTCCACGATGGCGGCGCCGATGGTGTTGTGCACGGGCGCCTGCTTATCGCCCGTGGCCGTGATGAAGAACTGGTTCTCTATGTAGACGTAGTGCTGCGCCTTGCGGATGATGTCCGAGTAGGCGTTCTGGATCGAGTGTTCCGTCAGGATGCCGCTGGACCAGTCGGCGCTCGACCGGACGATCTGCGCGTGGACGGTTCCCCGATCGTCGAGGTTCTTGGTCTCGAGGGGCGTGATGGGGTGCAGGATGTAGTCTCCGACGGGATGTTTGGGCCTCTGCACGCCGACGAGGTCCTCGTCCTCCTGGCGGCCGCGCAGCTCGAGCCAATCGTACCTGTCGTCGTGCTTATACTTGTCTCGCTTAATGCAGTTCCATCGTAGGATGAAATGCTCGGCGATATCGTAGACGCAAGAGCCTATGACGCCCATGGAGACATCGTGCCACGGCATGCGACCGTGTTCTGCCTTGCTCAATTCGTTCTCTTTCCAATCTGCGACGTTTTTGAAGTCCATCACGCGGTTGTTGTTAAAGTCTTGGCCGGGCCAGATGGAGTTGACGACACCGTCCGGGTGCAGGTCGGCGAGAGGGTGCTGGTGCAAATCCCATCTGCCGAAACAGAGGTCTAAGCCGCCGATGAAGGCGAGCTCGTAATCCACGATGATGAACTTTTCGTGATGGGCCCAGTAAAAGGTCATGTCGGCGACATTTTCAAATACGTTGTGATCCGGGTGTCGCATAACTCGAATATTTCCATACCCGGGGCTTCCCTTCGGGCACAGCTCAGTGAGGGCATGCTTCGTATGCAGCGAATTGCACGCCAACGCCGCCTCCACCTCCCGGTACACAATGACGTAGATCTTGACGCCTTGTTCGGCTTTCCTCTTGAGGACGTTGTCCAGTCTCCATTCTTGATTGGCCTGCGGGGGCCGGCGGAGGAAGAACTCGGGACTCAACCACCAGTCGGCGATGTAGATGAGCTCCTTGGCCTTGTCGAGAGCCTCGGAGACGGCCCAGAAGTAGTCGCGGCCGTCGACGTACCACTTTACGATGTTTCCATCACGTTCGGGGAAGTAGGACCCGTAGCGGTTGGCTTGGGACATTCGGGTGCGCTTTGCGTCGGTGGCTTTTTCGTGTTCTTCGTCATGGCGGTGGTTCGCGTTGAACTGAGGAGGAGATCTGGGTTAGCAGGGCCGCGTCTCCATCACATACGATTCTCTTGATCTCTCGATATCCATTCCTCAGGGCCATCATACCAGGTTCCCAAATTTCCCAATCTCCTGCCTAAATAGCTTTTAGTTAGCCAACAATGCATCCATCTTTACTTCTCATGTCGTTGATCATTTCAATCGCGAGGCCCAGGGCGAATGGCGATGTGTTCAGGTTACTTTTTGTGTATGAGGGCAACCTTGGCATCGTGAAGGCTCTCGTGGTTCAATTTCTCCCTGATCTCTAGACCAGTGGTCCTGAGCCTCGTGAAGATGCCGTCAGGTTTGGCGGTTTCGGTCATTGTCGGTGACCCAATTGCGCGTCGTGCTTCTCGTCGGACACTTTATTTCCGGTAAATCTATCAGCTGAACTGAGGAATCGGAGGCGGCTACATCAATCTAGACTCGAAACCGAGCTTTCGTGTGCAGGGCAGCTCGTCTTGTAGCTTGTTGGGAGGGGAACTAGGCGGCAATGTGGGACATCTAGCTTGAGGAAAGCGCAAAGGACAGGACATCTACTTATGTAAATGTTCAGGTATGTTACTCAGGTACAAGTTACGGCTTGAACTGATCAGTGTGGAAATCATGGAAATGCGAAACAGGTTAACAGGTTACACGATCTAAGCAGGTACATAAATCGGAGAAGCTTTTGGGGTGACATCACGGGCTGCGGTGTGACGGCGAGAAGGAAAGTAAATTAAGGTTGATCGACAAGACCAGCGCCAGCGGGTGTTGACTAGACCAAGGCGGAGTGAACGCTTGCGAGAGAGGCTGAAAAACAAGAGCAGCACGTCATCAGCCTCGAAGCTAGCCCGGGGAGAGAGAGTCGTCATCGGAAGGGAACCTCGGTAGAATCGACGGATGGTCGCATCTGCATCTGACCTGGAGCAACGTTGTGGTGGCTCGTCGGAGATCCAATGGGCAGACAGAGCGGGGCATCGCGAGCTTATGGATCAACATGGTTCCACTCTATACCAATTACATTTCCGGGGGGATTTGGCTTGTTGAAATACGGATGGACACAATGATGCTGGCTTCACGGTTGATGATGGATGGCATGACGTCATGAATTGTGGACGCAACGACTTCTTCTCGCGCTGGCTGATCCTGGATCAATTGACAGCTTGAGGTTTCACTTGCCCGTACGGATGAAAGAACGTTGGCCGACAAGGCGTGAACAGGGAAGCAAAGCCATATTGAGTTGAGTCGTGGCATCGACATCTCCAAACCCCTCACCGCGACCACGAAGTCGACAGTGCTGGGGAAAGAACCAAGAACAGTGGATCGGTAGAGATGATCGGCGAGCTAAAGGTTTAGCCCAGCATCTAGATGGAGTCAAGTGTTATCGAGCTATCGCCGATAAGGAGAAACCGGTTTTCTCAATTCAAGGGAGATTGCAAGAGAGCAACTTTGGTTGGCGACTCGGGGCAGAAACCCTCGAACTTGTACCCGCGAACAAGTCCTGGACAAGCTCTGGACTACCGCTTGATCCAACGCTGAACCGATCAAATTACGTCGGGGTGCTCGAAGTAAACTACTCGAATTCTAGGCTGGATTCACCGTCACATCCTTGATGACTAAGGGAGTCTTCGTGATGTTGGAATGTTGGACCATCCTCCATTGCACCTGCCTTCCATTATTGGCTCGGTGAGCCACGTCAACCCCGCCATCCTCACCGGGCTTCCCTCAATCTCACTGGACCAGGCCTCCCAGGGGCCCCCCGCCAGTTCCAGGGGACAGGGGACCTGAATACGACGTATTTGTATCTCTACAGTATTCTCTTTGTACACACTGTCAATAATACTTGAATGGGCACAGAAATACACTCAAATTTGTGACAAACCACACTGGGCAGGTACTTTGACCCCTAACACCCCCTCCCCCTCTTCATCTCTGCCCCTCCCAAACCAGCCCAGACAGAGACACCAAGACACGATCAATATTGATTGATTGATTGCCTCCCCAAACCCGCCATCAAACCAACCCCCACATTCCCTCGTTCTCGTCCGACAGCACCTCCGAGTTCGCTCTTCCAAGCCAGCAAGCAATTGAGCTTCCTAGCTGTCCTTAGCTACCTCTTGTCCCCAATTTTTTTTTCATGCAAGCTGGCCTGAAGGTGACTTAGCTGTGCTTCCTCCCTTCTTTGCTCATCTCCCATCCAAGCTCTGCTCTCCGTGGCCTCACTCTCGCTCGCTCCTATCACACACTCCCCCTTTCTTTGCATTCCAAACCTTCCAAAATGACCGGTACCCAGCCTATTCCCGCCGGAAAGACGCTTATGGACGTCCTTAAGCGCTCTTTCACCGATGTCCCCATCGATGCCGCCAACGGAAATGCCATCTCCACCTCCGAGTTCCTCGAGGCTGCCGAGGCCTTGACCTACATGTTTGGTATGTGACGTGTCGTCGAGACCACCAAAGCCTCCGAGAACGTCCCCTGTGGTTTACTACTTAGCTTTAGAAGTGTTTCTTGCCTAACATGTGCATTGTTGTTATCAGACGTCCTCGGATCCGTCGCCTTTTCTCCCGTTAAGAACGACATGCTTCACAACGTCAAGGTTCGCTCCTACGTCCTTAGCTTCAGCCTTCCTAGACTCAAACGAGAGACCGACGTACTAATTCAATGCTATTGGCATGATTCCCCCATCAACAGAAGATCCGAGAACGCCAGCACGCCGCCCCCGGTGAATCCGAGAATATCCAAGACCTCTGCCGCAATGAGCTCAAGACCAAGAAGCACACCGCCACCGAAGGTCTCCTCTGGCTGGTCCGGTAAGAGAGCTCTCCCCTTTCCCCTACTCTCCTCCCCAC
>SJVG01000764.1:0-18418 GCA_034774675.1 Scedosporium minutisporum
GGATTGGGCTTGAGGGGGTGGGGAATCTGGGGGCTAGTAGGATCCGGGAGAGCTTTGTTGGGTATTTGAATGATGCTTTTGAGAGGGAGGGATAGATGAGAGGAGTATTGGGGCGGTTTTAAAAGTTGATGTTGAAGGTTGGTTGCAGATTAGACTTTTCATCTTGTGATACCTCTCGGGGCTCTTTCTTCGTCAAACGTCCATGGTCCATGGTCTTCATTGTCTTTGCATCTATCATGCTTCCTATATCTTGATTCTAAGAAACATCATCATGAAACAAGAGCTGACTCCCAACCGTACCCCAGCTCCATATCACCTGGTAACCCTATTTCCAAACTAGGGTGGTTCTGAAGACATCCATCTATACCCATCCCTGGCCAAGCATAAACCCTCCAAAATAACGCCCAAGAATATCCAAGACCTCATCCAGCATCGTCTCTCTACATGACAACACAGCACACCTTCTCCAACTTCTTGAAGATGGCACCAACAAGATCGAACTCCTCCTCCTTCTGGGGCTGATGCCCCTGACCACCATGATGCTCCTGGTACCCACCATGAGGCTTCCCATGATACTGCTGCTGCCCACCATGCTCCGGGCGATGATACTCCTCACCCCCACCATGCGCACCGCCCTTCAAATCAACAAATATCCTCCCCTCATTATCCTCCGCCCTATAGTGCAACCCCATCTCCCTACAAACCTGCTCAACCCTCGGCCGGATCTTCTGCACATGATTCGCCGAATGATTCCCCTTGCCCACGATGACGTGCAGATGCGACGCGCCCCTCGCCCTCTCGGCCCTGATCCTTTCCTCGAGGATGCGCTCGGCCTCCTCGACGAAGAGCCCGTGTAGGTCGATGCAGTCCCCGTCGACGCGGCCCTCGGCGTTGTTCTCGCGGAAGATGAAGTCGGCGGCTTGGCGGTTGTAGTCGTCCATTTTGGAGGCGTGGCGCTTGCCCTCGTTGGAGAGCTCTTTGGCTCGGGCGCCATCGCCGTTTTCGTAGGCTTGACGCGACTTATTTTGGGGAAAAGCTGTCGCGTCAGTTTTCTTATCCCCTTTCTTTCTTGCTCATTCGAAAGAAAAGCGAGGAATGAGAGGAGGGTTACACATACGCGAGCGAAACAGTCGTTGCGCTTCTCAGCCTCCTCTCGCGCTAGGTCCCGAAGGCGGTCATACTCGGCCTCGATGTCTACGCTGGTCCGGTGGTTGAAGGCTACGGCACCACCCGGAGAATGTCAGTCTCAAAAGGGGAATTTTGCTTTTCTATGACCTCCGTTCGGTCCGATATCATTGTTCCCTTGCTTCGGATCCGGGCCAAATCTCCACATATTGGAAGGCTGACGTTGGATGAGAAGCGGATGGATTTGAGGTGTTTTGAGAGACGTGGATGGACGTACCGTGTCCACCTAACCGGGTCAAAGGAATTGACATATTGTTTGGATCTGTTTTTCTTGTCTGGGGGCGCGGTTGAGACTTATTATGAAATTGCGAAGGGAAGACTGCGGAAGGGGAAGAATGTCGGTCGCTTTGTGAGGCTCTATTCTGAGATTGACGTTTGGAGGATCCGCCACGCGTCCGCTACAACCAGTGCCCTGCTTCGTACTCCGCCAGGCTAACTGACAGGTTCAGCTCCCTGGACAACTCCAGCCTTGCTTGCTTCTTTGGTGGGCCGTGCCGTTGGCTGCAAGATCATCCTAGTTGCCAATTGGCTCTAGGCGGTGCGCACCCGGAGCCGCAGGATGTCACGGCGAAATTTACGGTGATTTGACCATCAAGACTTCCTCCCAAAGATCATCTTCAGCTTGTTGATGTCTTCTCTTCCGATTCCGAGCCGGATAGATTCGGATTTCGAAGTTGGCATTGGCATCTAGGAACAAGTCACGTGCAAGGGGCTTTCTCGAGATCCGTGATGGGCATGGGTCATCAATGGATCATCGTGTGTGGGGATAAACCTGGAAATTCATCTAAACTAGCCCCGTTCAGGAGGAGATTACGGAAAGGTTCCATACCACGCTAGAGTTGTGCTGGTAGCGCGACATTGCAAGGAAGAAAATCAGCCAAGAAATCGAGTGTTCTTCCAGCACGTGTTCCCCGTCAAGGTGATACTGAGTGTACACTACGAAGTCGGTGATACCGTGATGGTCTGCCGCCATCCGTCTCGTCATCTCAGGGGATCCTATATATTAGTTTAGGGAAAGGGGTATTATTTGCCGTGCAAGAGAGCTTTACAAGTACCACAAAGTACGAACCAATATTACTCCGTGACTGGCAGATGTGGACATTCCAGACCAGTTCATGACACGCTGAGAAGATCAAAAAAACCTAGCTGATCAGCTAGTGCAAGGGTTCTTCGGCGCCTCCTCCGAACGTGATCTTCCTTCTCTCTCCGTTTACGCGCCTTTACCGTCATGAGAAGACCTCAGGAAACTCCGTGTGGTTGAAACACGGGACAGTTCGTCGCAATGGTGACTGGATTCCAGTATACGTCGAGTGTAGTCAAGTATTAAGACTATGAAATTTGTTTCTGTGTCGAGCCGTTTCGACTATTACTCTGCGCCTGAAGCTTGCGGCGACAAATAATACAATGTGGATCTCTGACGGGCAAGAACAGAGAGACGACCAATGCCTGTCTAACATGGAAGAAAGAGTAGGGGATAGGATGGTGGACAGACTGATATTGATGCAAGAGGCTGCAGTGTCCCGTCACGGTAATATAAAGCCCATGTGGCAACCCTGCCTTTCGGGATGACAGGAGCTCGAGAACAGCCCGGACGCTTTCTGACGCGGAGCAAGGAGTGCTTCGTCCTCTGTCTTCTCTCTTTGTACGAAGTATGTACTTCCTACGAGGTAATTATGGCTCCGCAGAAGAGAAGCCGGGGTTGAAGACTATTACGAAGTACTGCCCCTTCCCATGAAGAAACGTCAAAATATTACCTCGCAACTTGCAAGGAGTACACCTGTCTTGGAATGCGACGGAGAGTTTCCCTTGCTGTTGGTTGGCTGGACACACCGATGGGTCGTGCTGGAAGCGAAATTTGTGTTGCCAGATCTGGAAGGTTAAGGAAGGGTGGATACTTGGATCTGCTTCCCACGCAATTTAAGACAATTAAGTAATCCATCGGGCAAGGTTAAGGGAGTTTGTTGATGCGGGTCAGGGAGCCGGGTTAGAGAGCAATAATAGCGTCCTCCCGGCTGGCGATCTATTGGAAGAGCAGTTCCGGTTCCCGAAGGGCGAAGGGCTCGCAAAGAAAGCGTGTGAGTGGATGGACTTCAATGAATGGTGTTCTCGAAGGCAAACGAGCTCTAGTTCGCACAGCTCGGCCGACTCCTACCAGTGTATTCCAGAGTCAGATGGCCTCATTGATGCTCCAAGCCTCTCAGGCTCTCACTAACATCGCCGCTCGGTTAGACTGCGGCTAGCCCTGGAATGCGGGTCGGTGGTGGCAACTCTTTCGTGCGTGCTGCGAGAAACCTATGTTCTGGAAAAGGGGTCTGTGGGTCTTGCTTCTTCTACTAGTCAGCCCAGCTTAATTCCACGCAAGACTCTCACGAACTTCGTAGTCTTCACTCCACTGGGCTTCATACGAAGTAGATGGCGATTGCTTCCAGCCATCTGTGAATGTCATTGTTATCCACAGCGGAAGAGAATCAAACATCGGGCACTTAGCGAACCGGTCCATTGGGACTCTTCTGCAATGGGCGAATGGGTCGTATTGACACTCGGGAGAGACGCAAGACGTGCTCAAACCCCGTCATTGGCTCGATTAACAATTCGCACCCCCTTCTCGGGTGAACCGCTACACTGGAGAGCTCATCGGCCTTGGTTATAATGGTTATCACCTTCGTACGACATTGAACTATTGATCAAGGCGGTTGATATTGAGGCGTTTGAATCCTCTAGACAAGGTTGATGAGGTAATCCTCGGGCAATGGGAGACTTCCATTGTTTCTTCCGACCCCTGAATATAGGTACAAGAACGAAGGACGGAGAACATCCACGGCTGTCTTCCAAGCTGGGCAAACTCGATTTATCAGGTGGACAGGAAAAGATTTGGACATCGGCGACCCCAGCGAACCGGATGCGGTAAAGGCGACGATCTTCTAATTCTCCAGCGACTAAATACGTATTAGGGATCAAGACTAGCTCCGTTTAGTAGGCTTTAGCGACCTGCCGGGCAAATTGATGATGGGGAAGCTCTACGTGCGTACAAGGTGTATCCCGACGACAAGGTGCCGGGGGTAAACGCACACTTCCATAATTCATATGAGTTGATACCGAGGTAGTGCAGTTGGGTTCACGTTCAAAGGACAGACGGAGAGTTGCTTCCAACAAATATCAATTCAATTCCTACTTGTAGTTTACAAAGCATTCTGTGAGTGTACTTCGTAATATGCAGGGTCCTGGATGGGGAATGGAGCATTGGAGATGCAGCTTTTGCGCGCTAAATTTCAGATCTCCTGATATAAGACTAGCAGACCCCAGTCTCGTGCAGATCCGTTGCAGAGGAAACCAGACTTAGCTTCTTCTTTCCTGAGCATGGATGATTTCGAACTTTCGCTGACCAGTCACGTACGGATTCTAGGTACACGATCCTTAGTAAACTTCGGAGTTAGTCGTACTAGTACCACGGGTCCAACGAAACTATACGCTATAGGCAAGTAGAGCCCTCCATACTATAGAGTATTAGTGTACACTGCACCTCATGTACGAAGTGTTCAATGTTGTGTAGTCGGCAACTTTCCAGGTGCCAAGCCGAGTCATTCTCCAGCTTCGCATCGAGTCTTGCACCGGGAAGAGCGAAGGAAGCCCAGATAATGGCTCCACGAAGGAACACACTGCATGCACTTTGCTTGCGCCGCTCCTCCGAGAACTGCTTCCCCTGTCAGAGAACGCCACCAGTAGACTATTAGATATTATGCAAACGTGTGGGAACGGTGAAACGGAAGTGGATTCGCGCCACGATTCGAGGGATTGGGATGAAGATGTGATAGCGTCCAAGTTATTATGTTCTAGACGTTTTCCCCTCGGGGGATAGGATGTGCAAACATCCATCCAATCGCCTGCTCGCCTCTTCGCATCCTCGCTTATACGCCCCCCGGACGAATTGCGGGGTCGTCGATCTTGCCTCAGGAAGGTCGCGAACTTGAAGCTTCCGTTTATCCATCACGGGCGGCTTTCCATGGGAGCGGCCCCTTTTCCGAGATCCAAACACGGTGCGTATCAAGTCAAGGATAAGGCCGTGGTCAATCACAGGGTTCTGATGAATCTCCCGGATCTCGGACTTGGAAAACCCGGCTACCAAGTTAACTTGATACAATGACAAGTATGAAGGACGAAGTAGGAATTTGATCTTGAGCTCCTATCGGGGCAGCATCTCACATGGCAACACCAACCACAACTAGGGATGCACGACTTGGACTAGTCCTGCCGAGAAGACATTCTCAGCTGCCGCCTGCACAGGATTGCACGTGGCACCCATCTGCCCGTCGTGATTGAATGAGTGTGTGTTGCTAGAGCGTTTACTACCACTCGCACCGGCTGGCGTCCAACTAGTAGTTATTCCTTCGAAGTATGTTCGAGTCAGGACCTAGCTGCAAGAGAAGCCCCAAAAAGGTTGCCATCGATGATAATACGGTAGTAATAACAACGCAGGCGTCGTGTACGAAGCACATACGAAGTCATGCATGACCCACCACTACCAAGACCCTGACTAGTCTCCAAGGAGGATGCTAACGCTCACAAAGTCTGTGGGGTCAATTACCTGTCGCGTATGAAGTACTAGTGTAGATCGATGATCAATGGGCTAGTCTTCATTGATGCTGGTCGACGATAGTTTACCACCAGCCGATGAAACAGCCCGGCTAGGTATACGAAGAATAGTGTGTACCTTAGTATTGATGATCTCTCAGAACATCAACTCAAATTGATGGATTGATGGCACGATTTTGAAGCATATTACTGAGTACTTGTCCACTTCCACTGCGACTGAGCTGGCATCTGCGGATTCTAAGCGGACGTACTTGTACTTCATACTTGTACATCAATTCTCAATTCTCGAGTACTGTTTTGAGCACCTTGAAATGGCTTCTTCGATCGAGTTGCTGGCATCAACAGCCTCTCCCCTGAACTCATCTTCGTCTTCATCCGGTCTTGAACTGTTTACGTTTCGACAGGATGGCGATTTACGCCGCCCACCAGGACTCACATGCCGTGACCAAGGATAAATGGTTAAGTCGGTAGTTGAGGATCGCCTATAAAATTTCCCGAAAATTCATCAATGATCCTTCCCTGAGTTCGTCGGAAGGGGGTGTAATTGAAACCTGAACACGGCAGGCATGTTTCGTCGTCGGGAGGGAAAAGAGCAACCAACAGAATGCAGCCCTCCTACTATTAGTCCGCCAGTGGTCTAGATCAAGATGTGACATTAGGACCTGCTGTTCACCGCGATCTTTCGTCATGAGCATAGTTTTGCAAGCCGTTCTTACCTCACGAGGCGGCTAGCACCCGCTAACAAGTCATGCCTACTTCTCGTACAGTACAAACTTCATCTGGAGGAATTTGGGAATGGATTAGACGACGAGCGTCCGCTGTGGTTACAGCGCAATGGTTCGGCAAGCCCTCATCCCCATTCCCCCGTACTATTTCCTATCAAAAGGATGTACAAAGCATACTATCTATCAACAGACGCTGTGCTAATCAATTGGTGTATTTCGTACGTTATAATATACTTCGTCCTGGTTGCATTGGCCAGGCGTAATTTTCGAATTCACTGGACCAAAGGATCATATTACGAAGTACTGCAGAAGAGCATGATTTTCAGAAATACCAGGTGAATCCTTGAGTTCTGGAACAGGAATCAAGGATGCAAGGAATGTACGAGAGATTACCCACCTGGGAGACTTCACGCAAGGGTCGCCGCTTCCCAGGGGGGGGACTATTGCTGGTTTGAGCGCACCGTTTCTCACAGGCGTGGGAAAAGAAGGGTAAACACTGTATACAAGCAATTGTCAGCGATCTCCGTTCGATGGGGGCAAGAAATGAGGTTACGAATACAGTGTCTTTCGAGGACAAAACACACTAGTCACTTACACACGGACCCGTAGAGTGGAGCTTCCTTTGTACACTGGCTCCATTCATCCTCATCTCCTTCAATACGCTTTATTATCCCTTTTTCATTTTGTACGAAGTACTCCTTGAAGAATGTTCATTCTACCTCGGCCAATGTACCCTCTCTTTTCTAGACCTGCAAATGGTACTTCGTACAGACATTTATTCTGGTGTCGACTGTACCAGTACCTTTGTACTGCTTACTCCCTGCATCCTCTGGCTGCAGGCGGGTCCCTCCGTAAACTGGAAATGGGAATACACTCATCCTGGGAGCAAAGGTGTATCTTTCCCTAGTCTATTTTCTGAAATGGTACAACTTTCAACGGGCTCATAGGTAGTGCTAAGACCCCCTAACCAAGCTAATGTAACTCCTCTCTGGGCAATTCCTGCGATTGATCAAGATGTCTGTAGCGTAGCGTCTGTCGTGTATGAAGTACTCCTGGTATGTGGGACAGTGGTTTCCCCAGCCATCTCAAACTCTTGCTTCGTACTTGGTAGGCCGAAGTACACTGCCAAAGCTCAATGCAAGCCTCAATGGGACTGACCAGCACCAGACGGTATTTTCCAATTCGCCCGCCCTTATTTCGCACCTCCTCCCCTGAGCCTGGACAATTGACTGTTGGAAGTCTCCGCCATTTGGTCCCCCTCTCGTCCTATGGCAAGACCAGTTTCCCTTCTTCTCCACCTCCAATAATACTACCACCCCCCCTTCCCAAATAACCAGGACCCCGTCGACAACCCCCGACCCGAAAAACCTCCCTTTTCGCCTCCTGCATTCGCCTTCCCCTTCACATTCTCCTTCCCACAATCTATCTGACGGTGAAACTATCCCGCGAAGTTAATTGCATCCTCGCATCTTCTTCCCAAACGACATCTTGATTGCAGGTGAGTGTTGTAACAGGAAGCTCGCTCCTTTCTTTTTCCCGACTCTGGAAAACACAAGATCAGAGCTCAAGCGTGCTTCGCTACACCTTCCATCCATCCGCGGTGTGTGTGTGGTGCGATTCTTCCCTCGATCCTTTCCAGCTCTTTTGTTTCCGGCCCCAGCCCCGACGCAGCAACCATTCCTCCCTGTTCCTGTCCCCCCAATCTTCTTTGAAACACAACACCCATTGTGTATTGTGTGTGGTGTCCGTCTCCGGGTATTTCGCTTTCGCTACCGTCATCCCGAACTCTGTTCTTCATCTTTTTCATCCTCTTTTCATTTCCTTATTTTCCGTTGCCGGTCGCGTCCAGTCGCAAACACATTGCCTCGTCCTTGACTTTGTCCCTATTCGAAATCTAACACCCAAGTTACTCTCAGGTCGATTGACGGATAGCGACAACACCGAGATCAGAACACGAATTTCGAATAGCCAGCTTGAGGCCGTTCGATCCCATAACCTTAAGTCCATCGATTCGCCGAAGGTTCAGAAACTACCGTCACAATGGGTTGCGGAATGAGCACGGAGGAGAAGGAGGGCAAGGCCCGCAACGAGGAGATTGAGAACCAGCTCAAGAAGGATAAGTTGATGCAGCGCAATGAGATTAAGATGCTTCTTTTGGGTACGATGCAATCCCGATTCCTCGCTGTGTTTTTCATTTTTTTTTTTTTTCCCACGTTTTCTCCACGTTGTCTCGGCCTCAATTCGACGGGAACGGTCGCCCCGACTCGCATGCGCCATGCTTGACGACCCAACGGCATCCGATCTCCACGCGAACTTGAAAACGTGACTAACCCTGTTCCGATGATTTTAGGAGCTGGTGAATCCGGAAAGTCGACTATTCTCAAGCAGATGAAGCTCATCCACGAGGGTGGCTACTCTCGCGATGAGAGGGAATCTTTCAAGGAGATCATCTTCAGCAACACCGTCCAGTCTATGCGTGTCATCCTCGAAGCCATGGAGACCCTCGAGCTCCCTCTCGACGAGAAGCGTACCGAGTATCACGTCCAGACCATTTTCATGCAACCCGCTCAGATCGAAGGCGATGTTCTCCCCCCCGAGGTCGGAAACGCTATTGAGGCGTTGTGGAAAGACCGTGGTGTGCAAGAGTGCTTCAAGAGGTCGAGGGAGTACCAGCTGAACGACTCGGCGAGATAGTATGTTGCGACTTCACGCTCTGGTCCCTTTGGGCATCCGATTCTGCCATTTCTCCCCGATTTGGAAAATCCCAATCTTTTGGGGGGTGCCATCAAATTTTCACCGCTAACTGATTTGGCTTAGCTACTTCGACAACATCGCGAGGATTGCCGCCCCCGACTACATGCCCAACGATCAGGATGTGTTGCGATCTCGTGTCAAGACGACAGGTATCACTGAGACGACATTTATTATTGGTGATCTCACCTACCGCATGTTTGACGTCGGTGGTCAGCGATCTGAGCGAAAGAAGTGGATTCACTGCTTCGAGAATGTCACCACCATCCTGTTCCTTGTCGCCATTTCCGAGTACGATCAGCTCCTCTTCGAAGATGAGACCGTCAACCGTATGCAGGAGGCCCTGACGCTATTCGACTCTATTTGCAACTCGCGATGGTTCATCAAGACCTCCATTATCTTGTTCCTCAACAAGATCGATCGTTTCAAGGAGAAGCTTCCCACGAGTCCCATGAAGAACTACTTCCCTGACTACGAGGGTGGTGATGACTATGCGGCCGCTTGCGATTACATCCTCAACCGCTTCGTGAGCCTCAACCAGCACGAGACCAAGCAGATTTACACACATTTCACCTGCGCGACAGACACCACCCAAATCCGGTTCGTCATGGCCGCTGTTAATGGTAAGCTCAATGATCCCTACCCTTGCCCATCTTGAAGGGCCACGTTTCTAACCTAAATGCATGTAGACATCATCATCCAGGAGAACCTCAGGCTGTGCGGTTTAATCTAAGTTCGACCACCCTCTCCGCGTTTGATGAGAGACGAAAGAGCACACCAAAGACAGTCCGCTATACTGCGTTTCCTTAATTATGAAATGGCTAGATGCGTCTGAGGGCACCCTCTAGCTTACGAAACCCACCACCACCATCACCCCTTGTACCGAAAATCTCGACGATTCCCCGAAAATACCCGTGCTTGATCATACTCCCGGCGAATCCGGTTGTCCTTTGTTGCCATTTTCCAGATTCCATGTCTCTGTTATGCGGAATACAGTCGCCTGTGAGGTTGAGAATATACCTTTATCCTAGTCAGAACTAGGTCGTCTTGAGCATATTTTCTTTTTCGTCTTTTTGTTTGTGTCTATTTTATTTTTTTTTGTCCTTTTTACCCCACCTCTATTTTCTTCAGTCTGTCAGGAAAAAGCGAAGGAGTGCCAGAGAACACAGCAGGGTGCATGTCGCCAGTCTTCCTACATACAGCCCGACTCGGAAATCTGGATCATGGACAGGCGCGGCGTAGGATCAGGTGGAAGGGCGAAACTAGGGGTCCAACGAGTGAGATGCACAAAACGGTCCTAGGAAGAAAGGCAGGTATCGCATCCGAGAAATGGTGCGTGCGTGTATGAGGAAACAAAGGGCGGTTACCTATTTTGTTTAATTACGACAGCCTTTTTTTTTCTACCTTTTTGTTTCATCTTTTTTTTTTGTATTGTATGGCCATTTTCTTCTCTCTTTTGCGTGTCGACTACGGATTTCTTCGGGTAGACAATCGATTCCCCTTTTTTTTGGATGTCCATGATTCGGTTCCATTGCTTGACGTGAGGAGAGATGGTGAGAGCTTGAATATCTTACAGTTGTAGTTTAGTAGTATCCTCGCAGTTCTGCTTTTCGGGTATCCTTGATGTGGTTGCCTCTGTAGATTTGTCTTGTGAGGGAATTAGGCTTATTCTCTTGAGATCATCTCCCTGGTATCATCGTCATTACCCTTAATATCTCCTTTCAACTTCCTCAACCTGCCTCAACATCTTGTCAGATAGCAAGGATTCATCTCATTCCCAATTCGAAGGGGCATGCCTGTTCTCTTTCCTACCGTACCTGTTCTCTTCGTTCTTCCTACTTTCTCTGTCGGATGTAATTTTGCTCCACATCATCTGATAGAGTTGCAAGGCATTAGGATGACGTCAAGAAAATGCGAGAATCCTGCGTCTCGTGATGATGTTTCGCTTTTCTATCTTTCTCTACACCTTCTTTTTCTACTTCTTCTAACGTAATCATTCCCGCTACGTGGAAGACATATGAGTTCTGTTTAGAAGGGGATAGAGCTCGATTACCCGCGGCGTATCGCTGGGAAATAATTCTCGCAGATTTGAGAGAGTGTGTATTGTGTGGTTCGTGGCTTTGGAATGTTTTGTGGTGAGGAATGAGATATGCATTCTTCAGACCTAGACTCGACTGACAAGGGCTTCGGATATCTGATCAAGAAAAGGCGTGGGACAGAATAGACACATCGATCAAGGATAGAAACAGATAACAAAGTAACGCTACCTACCAATTCCATTCAACTACGTCTAACAATATTCTACCAGTCCCTCCCTCTCACAGCATCATCCCTATTCCCTATTCCCCCCTTAGACAAAAGTTTCCATCTCATGAATGAAGTTCCTGCCACCTATATCCATCACTTCTGTCTCGACAAAAAGGCGATAAGAACAGACGAGTTTCTTAGGATGACACCAAAACAAAAAGACTGAAAACATGGACATATAAAGAACACAAAGACCCCTATATATGTTCGGACCAAAACACACACCATAAGCTCCTACCGGATAACAATGGGGAAAGGGGGGCCTGGGTAAAAAGCGGAGGACGGGAACTGGAAGAAAAAACAACAAGGCCAACGCCACAACGCCAACCTCGTGAAGAAGGGGGTGTTGATTCAGGGGGTGCTTTTCTTCCTAAGAGAGAAAAAATTAAAAGAAAAAGAAGGGCCGATGGTAATTATGAAAGGTTTTACCCCCCTTTCGAAAAAGGTAAGAAAGGTGTCGTAGTCAGTAAGCATACTATGTTCCGTCTTCGTCTCCTCCCTCCATCGTAGCATCGGGTACAGTTCCAGGCTCAGGGACTTGCTGACGAACTTGAGCCTGGGGGTGGGAAAGAGCCCTCATGTCCTGAGCCCTCTGGTGTTGGTGTTGTTGCGGCTGGCCGAACTGGTGATGTTGCTGCTGCTGGTGGAGCTGGGTCTCGGTCTGCATGAGGTCCTCGTACTCGAGCATGCTGAGGACGAGCTGCTTGGCGGCGATCTCGACTTTGAGGAGCTGGCGGGCCTTCCTGGTGGTGGCCTCGCGAGCTACGGCCATGGCGCGATCCATGACCACCTTCGCCTCCGAATCGTACGCAATGTGGGCGAGCTGCGGGTCATGAGCGAGGACTCCCGGTGGCAGCTGGATGGCGCCAGCGGGTGCCAGTTGAGGCAGACCGAAGCTCGCAGCGGGGTTGGGAGCAGGTGGTAGCACAGCTGGCTGGTGAGCTTGGGGGTTGTTTGTCTCTGGTAGGGTGGCAACAACTGTTAGCAAACATCGAAAACCCAATTCAACGATTCGAAGATGACAAAACAAAAAAAGCAACATTCTCGACAACACGGTGAAAGAAGAGAAGGGGAGAAAAGAGAGAAAACGCGTACCGTGGAACGAACACCTCGCGCCGCTAGCATTATACCAGCAATTGGCGCAGCTGCCACACATCTGACCATCGACAACGACGCAAACAGTCCAAGGTCCGTGTCCCTTGTGGCAATTCTTGCACGCGCTAGCCGCTTGCTGACCGGAAACGTGTGCGAGCAGAGCCTCGACGTTGCTGCGCCTGACAAGGTTGAGCTTCTGCTCCTTGCGTCTCTGAACGGCAAGACGACGACCGGGCTGGCTCATGAGGCGCCTCGACAAGGTGCTGGCTGTCTGATCTAGGTCGAGATTATCGTAGCCGCTCTCGCGAGCAAACTCGGCGGCCGTCTGCACGGGACCGGGCGAGCCAGCCACGACGGCAGCACTGGCGGCAGCCGCGGCCGCCGCGTCCTGCATCTGCGCGTCCATGTCCTGCTGGGCGAGGGTGGCGAACTGGGCCGCGGTGCCGAAGGCCTGTAGGGCCGGGTGGATGCTTGGGTCGGCGGCGGGGACCACGTCGGACACGAGACCGAGCTGCTGTCTCTGGTGCTGGACGCGCTGGAGGACCTGCGCGTCGTCGAGGTCCGGGTGGCTACCGTCGTCTTCCGTCGAGGCGGGGCCCGCGTCGGCGTACAGCTGATCGTGATCGGGCTTCAGTTCTGATTGCTGCACCTGCTGGAGGTGCTGGTGGTCGTCGTGGGGGGGTTGGCGGTGTGGTCCCTCGTCGTGCTGCTGCGAGGGATCCACGTCCTCGTCCTGTGGGTGGTGGTGTTGCAGCGCGTGGCCAGCTGCCGCGAGGTGGTCGACGGCTTCTTGGATTACGGACGAGGGACGACTCGGGGGGCGTTGCTTGTTGGGTTTCGTGACTTTGTTGGCGCGGCCGCGCATTGAAGATCGCATTGAGGTTCGCATTGGCCCGCCTCAAAGGCCAAGGGGGGTTAGAGGGAAAAAAAGGGAAACAGAACAGGAAAGACGGAGTAAAGAAAAAGCTAGGGGATAGCTCGTTGGCTCTCTACCTTTGCCCCCCGTCACTTATTTTTGGTTCCTCTCACTTTTTTTTTGCGCGAGTTGCAAATGGCGGGAGCAGATGGAAAAAGAATCTGCCAGCTGGCCTGGGGTGGTGGGTTGATGGTGTTTTTTTTTCTCTTCTCTTTTTGCCTTTTGCCCTTTCTGCAGGACGCTCGAGCCATATTTGATCGAGTGTGAGGCAATGTTTTGATGAGCCCAGCCACTTGATGACTCAGCAAGATTTACTCCACAATCGCGTTGCGTTTTCGCACCAGTTTTTTTGTGCCAGTTGTCGCTGCCTGTGTGCATGATCTCATTGGTAAGCCGACTTTACGTCATGATTAGGGACAGACCGTGCCTTCCACCGCGGTTCAAGCATGGATTGGGAGGGATCAAGAAGCAGCGGTCAAACTGTAGATTTGGCGGTCAGTCAAACCTGAACCAGCCGGCGTTCGTCGGTGGTCCTAGAGTTTGCCAATACTTCGTACTTCTAGAATTTGATTTTGACACTTCGTCAAATCGTACCCGGTTCCATTGCCAGAGTCCATTGTCTGATTGTCAGAGCGCAAGCAGGCATTAGCGCCCACCAAGGCTCGTCGTATGCAAGATGCAGATGGCTCCTCTCCCTTGCCAACTTGGGCGAGTCGGTCCCCTGAACGTCGAGTCGGAACGCGCCATAGTCGCTTTCCAAGAAGTTGATCTCGTGATGGGCAAAAACGAACTGAGAAAAGGGTACCCGTTCGCCTGAAAGTAGCAATCAGGTGCTTGACCGTGCTTGTCAATTGGGGAAGAAGTAGGGTTACACGGCACGAAATATATCACATTTCCCTCTTTTCCAAGCTTTCCAATGAGGAAATTCTCTCGAGATGCTTGACATTCTGTATGGAGGGAGGCTTGCAGCACTGACCGGTCCCTTTGGCCCGGTTTCTTAGAAATGTCGCTGGCGACGCCGTTAAAACATCCCATCACCTCGATCACCTGCGGTGTTGTCGGATTTCGAGACTAAGATCGGTGAACCAATCTGGCATGGCTCGGCACCCGACGCGAATCTCCAACCTCAATTCAAAAATTCAAAGCGAATGAGATCTACGTCGGTATTTAGATAAAGTTATAGCTCAATTAATTAAGTAAAGGGGAAGCATGAAATCTCCGACGTTGAAAAAAAATCGAAAATAAAAATTGGGCAGGCGACACGACAAGATTTGATTGAGGATTGAGTTTCTTTTTTCTTCCTGGAGTATAAAACACCGCCAGTACAACAGGAGTAAGAGAGGGCAGGCAACCTTTTTTCCTGAGTTGTATATCTAGGCATTCATATTTCAGCTCCGACGCAAGCTTCCCCTCTTTCTCTGCCCGACTATTTAAGGACGAGGAAGAGACAGAGATCAAGAGAAACAGAAAAGATCAAGGAGCAGGAAGACAGAATACACCTCTTCAAAGACCAAACGACCTAATATCCAAAAATGCCCGTCACAATCAAGCCATCCGATCGCAAGACGGACACCTACAAGCCCGACGCCCGCCTCCACAAGTCCATCTCCTCCCCCGAGCGCCTTCTCTACCACACCCTCGCCGACGCCGCACACAAGGACAACTCCCCGCCGCCGCGGAAAATCGTCAAGAGCTCCTACACGAACCTCTCCCCCGCCCACCCGCCTGCCTACTCCTCCAAGAATGGCTTCGTGCACGCCTGCGTCGAGGCCTACAACCAGCACCTACACCTGCACATCCGCCCGGAGGACGTGTGGTTCTCCATCCTGACGCAGGTGAGCACGTACGTCAACGCCCACGCCGAGGAACTCAGACACATCTTCGTGAGTCACGAGGGGCAGAAGGAGCTAGAACTCGTCGACAATACGCTACCGCCCGATATTCCGCTGTGGGATCACGGCGATCTGGCTTACCGTATGAGCAAGATAATGGGGGAAAACATTCATGATGAGGAGTGGAGGGAGTGGATCTTGCCTCAGTTTACGACGACGACGAAGGCGGACCAGGCGGTAGCGAGTATGATTTTTATGGGCACGCTACAGAAATACTTCATCTATACCTGGGTCACCAGGTGCGGACTCCCATCGGTGACGCTGCACGGTACGGCGCAGGACTGGAGGGCGATACGAGCCAAGTGCAAGGCTCGCCTTCCTCTCCTCGGCCCCCAGTGCCAAAAGTGGCTCTCCGTGCTCGAGCCCGTCCTCGATGGTTTCGTGGAAAGCTTCAAGGCGCCCGAGTCGCCCAGGACGAAAACCTTTTGGCAGCACATCGTTAACAAGCACTATCCCAACGGGAGCGGCACGCTGACGTATTCGGGTTGGATCACGGTGTTTTGTTACTGGAATGAGGATGGCCAGTGTCTACATCGGCCGAGAGGCGAGGACACGAGGCTCATGTTTGGTCAGCTACCTATTGGCTTTACCAAGGTTCCTGTCACACTCGTGGTTGGCGAGGTGTCTTATCCGGTGGAAATTGTTGCTGGGTCTTTGAGTTTTAGGGCGTCAGATTCGACTGTGAAGGATGGGAGCAACGCGAGGCACGAAAAGCTCGACAGTTTACAGCCGGAGACTGGATGGATCATGTATCAGACTTAAGGACGAAGCCTCAAACTTGGTTTTGCCTACGATTGATGAATACTGAGAGCGGGTTTTAGACTGGCGCATGCTTCCCTTTTTTTCTTTCCCTTAATTTTCTTTTCTTTTTCTTTCCTTTCTAGGGCCGTAGAATCCAGTTTAGTATTTAATACGCGTTAACACGTTCCACGGCATAATATATTCTGCGCTACCTTCGCGGTTGCTGCCACATATCGCCTCCTTGGTTCCCCGTCGCATCCCTCCAGATCTTCGCAAACTCAGCCAGCCCACCTTCACCTCCCATGCTCGCATCAACCACTTCCTTCGGCAACTTGTGCGCTGAATACTGCGACGAGCTAAAGTTGAAGGCGGCCGGATCATCCTTTTCGATGAGGCGCAGCTCGGGCACAAACGCGTCCGCGTCATCCTCGTCGGTAGTCTCGCCGGCGCTGCTTGATTCGGGCACGTGATGCTCCAGTGTGACCGATCCTAGCGTCGGATTCGGCACGCGCATGTCGAGAAGTTCGCCCCAGCCGAAGAGGAGCGTGTCGGTACGGGGCGCCCACGGGTTGATGTCCATGAGCCGCACCCTGCCTAGGCCATCCGGGACGTCGGAATCCTCGGGGATGTACACGTCGAAGACGAAGCACGGATCGGGGAAGGTCGTCTGTAGCTTCTCGGAGAAGAATTTTTGAATTCGGGAGATGATGACGGGTTGGAGCTTCCCGAGGAACTCGAAGTGGTTGAGGTCGCGCTGCGATATGCCGATCAGGGTTCGCTGCTTGACGAAACACCGGAATTCGAGAGACGGTTGGATGGGGAAATGGGGTCGAAGGACGAGAACTGGCGTGAAGGACGGAGGCTCGGAAACCGGGACGCAGCCGTCAAAGGGATGCTCGAGGTCGTGGCTGACGAAGCTGGAGCTCTTGAGGAGGAGGTAGATGTCGTTGGGAGTCGTGCATTTGAGGGTGTTGAAGGGGGAGATCCAGGTCGCATCCTTGGGAGCAGACCAGTTGAGCTTGGGGACTACACTTCCTCCGAGCTCCTGGATAGCTTCCGCTATGGTTTTGTGTAGTTCGGGAAGGCGACGGTTCGGTGGGATCGGAGGCGGGCCCTCATCGTCGGATTCATCGGATTCGTCCGAGTAGACTTCTTGTGGAGGGGGTCTAGACGGGGGCGTGGTTTGGTGCCACTCCTCGTCTGACTGCGCAAGCTCGTCGCCCTCTTCTTCGCCATCGTCGGCGAGTATTATACCATCTTCGCGCAGGTAGTCAACGAAGTCGGGGGTGAGTGGGATAATTCGAGATTGTATACAGGAGGTGCAATATCTAAGAAAGTAATGCGTCAATAGCTATCCAAAATGAAGGAGGTGAGATAAAAAATGTCTTACTTTGGAAACCACATGTCATAGGAGCAGTTGAGGATATGTTCTCTGGTTACTGGCGGGAATGTGACAGCATCATGGCCATGGCCGTGGGCGGGGTTATGAGACCGTCGCCGATGCGCCGGCGGATCGATAGATGGCATATTGACAGGTTTTTCTGATTTGGAGAGGTAGAATTTGTTTTCTGTATTTTTGGGAATTTGGATTGAGAAGAACAGAAGACGTACAACCTCTGTTATATCGAAACAAACAGGAAGCTCGTGGTCACTAGAAGAAAGTTCAGTGTTGACTCAATAATTTGCCCCTCCAATTCACTAATTGAATAATTTCTGCCGTGGCTTACCGCCATCGTCAGGGTCCTCTAAAGTACCATTACCTCAGCACTCTTGAGGTTGAAGTCTCCCCTGACCTAAAGGGAATCATATTCGCCATCTCCCAAACTATTCACCTGCACCAGCCAGCGTAAATCATTTCCAGTCCTAGTACTTGACTTGTGGCTATTTATCATTTAATCCATATACTATCCGAAATCTTCAGCGACGAACAGGCAGCCTTTCGTGCAGACTCGACTACTACCCCGCCATGTCCAGCAACGTTGGCCTCGACACGCCCCGCGGCAGCGGCACCTCAGGCTACGTCCAGCGCAATCTCGCGCACGTGAAGCCGCGCGACTACGGCGTACCGTACCCCCAAGACGCCGATCGCCTACGACACAAGCAGAGGCAACCGGACAAGGAGATTCTCGAGCACGAGGCGAAGAGGGAAATCGAAATCAAGGTTCTCGAGCTGCGGGATCAGCTAGAGGACGAAGGGTAAGATTACCCCCCCCCCC
>SJVG01000765.1:0-15198 GCA_034774675.1 Scedosporium minutisporum
GTCGGCGGCGACGTTTGGGTGGGATCAGTCGAGTAGTAGCGATCCGGCTGATTTGAGCTTTTTGAATCGGAAGAGGGCGTCGTTGGATGAGACGAAGAAGGGTGGGCAGAGGTTGAGTCTTGATATGCCTCCTGCTTTTGCGCCGGTCTCTGCGTCGAAGACTGCTGTGAATGGGGGTGCTAAGGCTTCGAAGGGGAGGCCTGTTTCGATGCCGGTTGCTCCGACGCAGTTCCGATCGGGAGCTAAATCTAATCATAGACCTTCGCCGCTTTCTGTGTCGACCAAGGCTTTGAACGGGACACCAGTTACACCCAAATCCGCGACTCCCATAACTCCGAAGACTGTCACGGCTCCCGCGAAGCCTGTTGAAGATGAGGATGATGAATGGGGTGAGATGGTGTCCTCGCCGCAGACGTCCACCAACACCAACGGTTGGGGCCAGAGCTCGACGTCGATACCTGATTCTGGCGTGGACTTTGCCATGTCCTCCACGGCGAAACCAGCATCGATATCATCACCGGACGGAAGTGTTAGAGGATCCCAGTCCAAGCCTAGTGTAAGGTTTACTGAGCCGACAATCATCCCGGGGGACACGGGATCTATGACTTCTTCTCCTATTGCGAAGTCTTTTCCGTCTTCCCCTCCCAGCCAGCCTCCTCCCAGTCGTCCGGTTGCTGACACTACCTCGGCAATGATGGACGTACCTCCCTCCGGTGATTTAGATCGCCCGTCAGAAAGAACGAAGCCCGTGGCGACAATAAGTGTTACGAATAATGAGTCGAATGAGATGGAGGAGCTTACAGAGGCGGAAGAAGATGCTGTCAGACGTGTGGTGTCGGGTCTTCCCGACTTATCATATATGCTTAAATGAGCTAGGACGAGCTCATATCCTTTCTCTTTTCTGTTGCCTTTTCCCCGACTAGCATCCTTGGCGTTTAATATATGTTTAGGGTGAGATGAATTAAAGACGCCGATGATGGATTTATGTATACTACTCTTTCCTTTTTCACCGAAGCCGGGTCCTCCTTAGACGAGCCAAATGCTCACTGTTTCGGAATAATTTCATCTATTCATGCAATCTCTCCCGTTCTAGCTCTACCTTTTCGTGAACTTGAGGGAGAGAGAAGAGTGTGTCTTATTTGACAAAGGCCATAACGGCATACCTAAAGCTCCCATTCGAGTAACCCCTCCTCATAGCCCTAAACGCCTGGAGGAAGGCGATGCCATCACGACCTTGGCTGAAGGCGAAGGCCCAGAGAGCTGGGTTCTGGACGAGAGACCAGGAAATGTCCCTAGTGGTTTTGCATTAGCATCAAGTTGTCCCTGCTTTACTCCGATTTTCATGCTTACCATGTCTTGCTGACGTCGTTGCTGATATCCTTCGGTTCCGAAACCACAGAGAAGCCAGCGTCCTTTGCGAGCTGGACGTAGCCTTGCTGTGTCTGCAGCGGAGGGAGAAGCATGCCATCTAGCATCCCCAAATCAGTTCTATATCCTCAACACCAATCGTCTAATCTTGGCAAAAAAACTCACCCTCAATAGCCTTGATATCAGCATTCTCCCCCTCCAACCCCTCAGCCTTAAACCAATCCGCAATCACCAACTTCCCCCCCTCCCTCAACACCTTAAACGCATTCCCGAAAAAGTTATCCTTACCAGGAATGTGACTCAACGCCTCGCTAATCCAAACAACATCAAACCCCTTCCCCTCGAACTCCCGATCCATCTTTTCAGCATCCATCTCCAAGAATCTCACCTTCCCCTTCTCACCCAACGAAATAAACCCCTCCGCATCAACCGCAGAAGACGCCCCGCTCTTCTCAGCCTCGGTCCTGCTTAGACGCGTCGCCATCTCGACTTGCTTGGGCGAAATGGTTATGCCCGTCGCGGAGCAGCCCAAAGTGGTGGCTAGGTAGCGGCTTGTGCCGCCGAGGCCGCACCCGACGTCTAGGACGCGGAGGGGAGTTGCAGATGGGGAGGGGGGAAGGGAGGCGCTAGTGAGGAGGAGGCGGATGAGGTTTACTTGGGCTTGTTCTTTTGATTCGGAGGTTTTGGATTCGGGAGTTGGCCAGTAGCCGTGGTGGATGTGTTCGCCCCTTTTGTCTCATTTCAGTCGCTTCCTCCCAATTGACTCCTTATTCTACTCGGGAAGTGGGAAACAGACACTCACCAGAGACGAAGGTAGTAGTCGCTCGCGAGATCGTAGTGTAATTTGATTCTATCCTTCAACGCCTGCATCGTGCCGTGCGCGAGACCCATGGGCGTCTCATACTTGACGCTCAACTCTGAGGTCTCGCCCGTAGCTGTAACCGGTCCTTGAGTTGAAGCCATCTTTATTTTCTTTTCAATAAGATAGAATGAGTTTGAAATCCAAAACCGAGAAATCTGTGGTCTAAGAAGGTGAAGCAGAGTAAATAATGCGGACAGGTACGAGCATCTTTTGAAACGGGAAGGTGCTGCCCACCTGCAGCTATTTTCCAATCCTCAACGTTTTTTGCCCTCTTTTGGGTTGCGTTTGGGGTCCGGATGTCCAGCGCCCGCCTGCGCTCGGGTAGCTACCCATGCCCAAGGTCCCTCTTTTCTCCACATCTCCTTCTCCGCTCTCTCTGGAGATCGTCCAAAAAATATCTATCAAACCTACGCCTTCGCCTACGAATAAACCTCCCACCACCGGTGTTTCCGCCTCCTCCACTTTAAAGGCTCATTTTCTAATCCTATTTAAAGTTCGTAACCAGGTTGGCAATTAACTCACGCGGGAGAGGAGGAAGCCGAGACGGTAACGCCTGCGCTACCTAGTCATGAAGTTGATAGCCAGCGAGAAATGGCAGAACGTAGTTGTCGCGTCATCATGAGAAGTAGCAGGGCAGCGTAGTCGGTTGAGGGACGGAAAGAAGCACTTCTTTGAAATCATCTCTTATTTTAATCCGCTGCAACGCATCAACGACAGCCTCTAGTACGACATCTAGTAGGCAGCTCGCCTGGCACAATGAATGTACCAGAAATGAAACCCTATACTCCTTCGTCCATCTCTTGAACATTAAAACGAAAATGAAGTCATCAATATATATGTAATGAAGTCGAGAGGCTTGCCATCATGAGGCTCCCCTGCCGCGACCACCTCTCACCAAGCCCCTCACTGTCCATCCTTCAACTCCCAAACCTTCGCCCTCCCCGCCCCCCTCCTCTCCGCAACATACTCCAACATAACCTTCGCCTCCGCCTTCGTCAACCCATCAATCTGCACGCTCAAAACCTCCACAATCGCCATCTTGCTCAGTTTCTGGTTCGCAATCACCGCCTTCTTGAACGCCGGCAACAACTCCGGCTTCGTAATCTGCGCTTGCGTTTTCCCCGTTTCGGTATCCGCGTGGCCGGAGGAAGCGGCGTTGGTGGTATTCGTAGTTATTGTAGACGCCGTCGCTCCGGACTTGGTGCCAAGCGCTTCGAAGGCGTTGGTCGGGGCTGTGGGGGGCGGCATCGTGCCCTTTGACGCTGTGCTCTTAGGCTTGGGTTCGGGTTCCCAGTATTGTGCCGAGAAGGGATCGATGCCGCAGTTTTGGTCGAGATTCCCTGTAGATAGTTGGTAAAAGAGTACCAAATCTTTCAAGTGCTCTAGACAACATACCTAGAATAATTTCCATACGATGCGCACGCATGCTCGCCACCGGCCCAACACCATGCGCATTCTCAAAGCAAAGACCCGTACTCTCCGGTTCCATAGTATTCGCAAAGATCCGCCGCGCCACGCCCGCATCCTCCGAGTCATCGAGGAACCCATCCATATCATCCTCATCCTCTAGGTCCTCCTCTTCCTCGTCGAGGTCGTCGAGGTCATCGCCAGGCTCGTCATCCTGCCACTCCGCCTCGGAATCATAGTCGTATTCTAGATCGAGGACTCGCCGCGTCGGGCGTCGCGCCGCTCTTCGAAGTCGCGCGGGTCCAAACTGGTGAGGAAGGCAGGTGATCGTACCGTAGTATGGCGGCCGTACGTCTTGTCGGAAGCAGAGAAGCTTCATCGGGATCGATCGTAGTTTCGCGAGGGCGTCTGCGTTCGAGTTGTTGTGTAGCTCCTCGATGAGGGCTCTCACGGGCGGGTGCATCCTGCCTATGCGATTCGGCCGTTGTATGAGATGGAGCGTTTCGACAGAGTTAAATGGTTTTACGGCGACGTCGACACCGCGCTGTCCGTAGACGTAGTCGTCCAAAATCTTCGACTTGGCCTCGAGTGTCTCCTCATCAGCAATCGCCAACGAGCTCGGTGCCATGCGCACATGCTCCTTGACGAAAAAAGGCTGAAACATCCGCTCGTACTCGCTCTGCGGCTTCTTCCGCGGTGTCGTCGTCGTCGTAGCAGTAGTCGCGCTGCCATCCGTCCTCGCTTGCGCATTCCCCGCACCCACCATAGCCGCAGCCGGTTTCTTCGGCGTAGCAGGCGCCTTGAAAAAAGACTGCAGCCTAAGCTGGCTCCTCTCCTTCTTTTCCTTCTCCTCGCGCGCCTTACGCTCCTCCTCTTCCTTCTTCTTCCTCTTCTCCTCCCTTTCTTGCTGCTTCGCCGCCTTCGCCTCTTGCTCTTCGGCGTCCTTCTTCGCCTTCTCCGCCTGTTTGGCCGCCTTGGCGATTTGTTTCTCCATATCCTGCTTGGCCTTTTCCGCTAGTTTCTGCTGTCGCAGGTCCTCCTTTTCCTTCTTCTTCTTCGCTTCCTCCTCGGCCTTGGCGGCTTTTTCGGCCGCTGTTAACCGCTTCCGCTTGGCGGGTGGTTGATCTGCTGTGCCATTCTTCTGCGTCGGACTCGTTCCGGGAGCCATAGGATTCAGGAGAGGGTTCGGCGAGGTGGCTCTGTTCTTGGTGGGGGTGGGGTTGGGTGAAGGGCTGGGTCTGGGCGGAGTGATGCTTCCAGCGTCAGTTAACGACTCGGGACTTCCTTGGCACGGAGGAGACTGAATCGAAATATCTAGAGGAGTTGGAAGAAAAGCTAGTTAGAAGGTAAAGGAAGAAAATTACTTCAATCAGTTGGTGTCCGACCGAGTGAGGAACAGAAGAGAAACGAAAAGAAAAGAATATTGGCTAAAAGATACTCACGATTAGGAGGATTGATGGCGCCATTGGACTCGCTGGGCTTGAGCGAGGAGACGTCGTTCATGACAACATCTTCTGAGGAATATTCCTCGTGGGTCCTTTTCCTCCTCGCTCCTTCCACCTCTTGCACGTTTGGTGACATTTCCAAAAGCGGCATGATACGCTGCCGCCTGGCCTCGTTGGCACCTTCCTTTGAAATATTCGGCAGGTATCGCGACGTAGTTTGATGAGGGCAACAGCGGGAGTTGGAGATTGAACGAATTGGTGTGCGTTTCGAAGGGTGCTCGATGGTGCGAATAGGGGATTCGGAGATCTGGCCGAATGGGAGCAGGGTGATTCGAAAGAGTCGTTGAGCAGTTATATCAAAAGACTTATTCCAGGACTAGAAGCAATATCCGGTCTCCAAAACTTCCAGGACAATTGAATGCGTGGGCAAAACTCGTTCCCAGCCGAAGTCTTGTTCTTTTCGACGAAAGTGTGGTCTGTGAAATGCTTCTCTCTCTCGACGCGATTGCTGGTCCATTCATTCCTCTTTACGCGACCCTGTCGTGTCTCGCGTGTCCAGGGTCCACCTCCAGCCTAATACCTTGATTGGACATGCGCTTATACCCCGGATAAATTAAAGCACCAGAATTTCCTTATGTAATCATCTTATTCATTGTGCTCCACCTGTTGCCGGCCAGTCGGAGCAAAGCCGGGTCTGACGGGTCTTGCTCCACCGGTATCCCGGTTGAATCGCGGAGGGAACGAGCGATTACTGGAGCTGTGGGTTGTAGATAGCATTGGTAAATGTTTAGCTCCAGTCCAAGATCTAAAAGCCATATAAACTTGTTCCAGCCAGGCAAATTTTAAGAAACAGCACTGGTACCTTGATACATTTAAGAGCGCGTTCTTGATCAGCATCTCGTCTCCCCCAAGCCGTCAGTCACCAGCCTTCCCCCTTCCTGCTTCCTCCTGCCCCACATCCCGCACACATCCAGCACACAGCACCGTCAACGAGCATAAACCCCCTCTCGCAGCCTGACCTAGGCAAATATATTCCTCCCCCAAACATCAACAACTTACGTCCAAAGACCAAAATCCATAGTCCCATCAATGGTCGTCCGGTCACCATGGACCGTCTACCCGCCGAAATCCGGGAAATGATATCCCACGGTACAGCGAGGCAACCCCTCGTAGAAACTAGCCACGCCTAGCCACCATCTCCCGCGCCTGGCAGGACACGGTCGAGCGTCATACCTTCAGGCGAATCGAGGTGGAGTCCACCTGCTCCTACTCCTTGGATATCCTCTCAAGTGCCGCAATGACCAGCCGCGCTGCATGCATCAGATCCATCACCTACACCATAAAACTCCCCGCCCACATCAAAATCCCTTCCAAACAGGCCACCGATGGCACGAGCCTCTATGTGACTGCAGAGGACATGAAGGACGACAATCGCGGCTTCACGAACGCCATTAGGAGTCTCTTCAATATCCTCGCTACTTGGCCTGCAAACACGGCAGCCATTGACCTTAGGATTCAGGGCGATTACCCCGAGTTTGAGACGCCAGAAAAGGCACGACTTCCGGAATACGCGTACCTAGCTCTTGAGAAACAGCCTCGGTTGCCACTCCTGCATTGTGTCCACTGTCTCGATATGACCCCTTCCGCAAAGTTCAGTCTGTTCCGTAGATTTACCCTAAAAATCACGCTGGAGACTCAGGTGCGGCTCTCCAAACTCTGCCCGAACCTCGTCGACACCCAGCTGGAGGTTCTACCAACCGAGGATTTGGCTGCCGCTTCTCAAACAGATGCGCACCGGCAATTGAGGCCCTGATGCCAGCTAGCGACCATCGCAGGCTACCACTCTACCCCGACGGAGCTGCCCTAAGATTGTATACCGTGGACTACATGTGGAGCCACGACCAACGCCTACCTAACCTAAACCGCCCACTCACATATGATCCATTCTGCGCCGCCATCCGCAACATTTCTCTGAACCTGCGCCAGTTTTGCTACACCGGTACCACTACGATGGGAGTAGAGGCTGAAAACAACCCCTTGGACAGGCAGGCTTGAGCGGACGAGAGGTTACGAGAAGAGCAAAATCGGCCCAGAGTCTCGAAGTTGGAGGAGAAAAATGCGGGTCTCCGGAGCGTACAAGTCCTACATAGACTAGCCTTTGTTGTGAGCGACACGCTTCCAGAATCGAAAAAGACGTCACATTGATCGCGTTGGTGATGAATTTCGAGTTTCGAGTCGCACAGTCACAGGTGTGAATCGCCTGGCTGTTCAGAAGTGTGAGTGATCAATTGATCAACGATGAAGATCGACAAGTGCTTGTCTGTCCCACACCCCATTGTAAGTGAGAATAGGTTCGTCTGTCGGCATTTTCATCGCATCAATCATTGGCCATCGCCTGCGACCATAGACGAGATCATTTTCGAGGGAGGCTTGAAAGGATGCGACTGTGTATTAAATCATCCACGTTCCTCCCCGTCGATGGAGGCAGGAGGTGTCTCGAAGCATCATTCTCATCCCATCCTCCCTTCGACCAAAGCCTGTACCAAGCGACGAGAGAGCACCATATCCGACCTTTTCGAATCTATCGATTTTATCACTCTATATTACTATCTTTCGTTGGTTTCTACCCTCATCTACAATATATATATAAAGACGGCCTGCAGTAAGTAGCGATTAGACAAGACATTACATCTCACCCACCCTCTCCTACCTTGCTCAGGCAAAACGTTAACACCAATCTCCCACACTAGGACATGTGCTCCCATAAGATCTGGACCTACACTGAGTGCGGACACATTGGGCCCGACGGTGTCATCCGTTGCCCAACAGCAGAAAAAACCGGAGAAAATTGTCTATGAGAGAACTGGGGCAGCGCTGACTGTGGAACCAAGCAAGGCAAATGCCAGCCCTGCCTCCTGCCGACGCCCCCAGACTCGGACTAGAAGATCTGCGGAGGAGACCTACGGAAGAGACCTACGGAGGTCATGAGGATTGGGAATGGTGGTATGGATTGCTCTGTTGACGGGGTTCGGCTTAGGAGTTTCATACACGCCTTCGTCGTTGTCTGTGTAGTTGAGGTCTCCTTAGATGTGCTAGATTTTAGCTTCAACTAAACGACTGCTCTCAACCATCGTGCGCATTCCATATTTTGTGTCGCGAGCACGGTTTCTCCTGGAAAGTAGGAAGTCTCACGCCTACCATTGTGTATTGTGGACCGGAGCCCTGTCAAGGTCGGAGATTCGGAGGCACCATCGATCAATAAGACTTATCTCGCCCATTAGAAGATCTATCCATGTAAGGTTAATCAATGTATTGCTGCAGGTGATAATGGCCGATTTCGTTCGTGGAACGGTTTGATCTGACTCGAAATCCCTTTGTGTCTAAGTCCTATGATGGCGTTGCTTGATTTCCGAATAGACTGTGTAGTCTACTAGCCCGTGTGGGTCAAAAGAGCCGCAATGAAGAGGACCTTGAAAAGCCCACCTCCCATGCAGATAAAGAGCGTGGTCAGACTTCCCCCTCATCCTCATCGAAGTACCCGCATCTCGGTTCAAGACCCTTGTCTCCTCAGCTCCCAGTCTTGATCCGAAGATATCATAAGCCTGCTCCTCCACTACCCAACCTGCCCCCTCAGGCGGGGCGGCACTACGACCTTGCCAAAGCATCCTATCCCCAACCGCCATTGTTGAACCCTCAGGTCGATGTATACTATCTGAGTCGCGGAAATATTAGAGCATTCAAGCTGTAGGGAGCGAGTGACTAAGAACTTCCTGCAAATCTCCTCCATCAGCCCAAGAACCGTTCCTCCTGGCCCATCTTACACCATCTTACACTGCTGTTCATCTACTACGTTACCTCTCGGAATCCTTCCGGGAACAGCTCATGTTTCAGTCTTCAAAATCACACCGAGGTCAAGTCATAGAAATATTTCGAAAACGAACGTAAAGTCATATTCTCTCCGGGCACCATGCATCATCTCCATGTAAATTCCCCATAAGAGTACAGAAAGTAATCGAGGACAAAAGAAAGAATAATAAATAAAACCGCTAAATATGCCGACGGTAGCGAGAGACTCCAATACTCCTAGCGAATGTTAATAAGAGCCAAGCAAGTAAGTAGCTCGAAAAGAGGTGACAAAAGACACCGAACCGGCCCCAAGTCGGGGTAGAGGTTCTCCAAATCCAGGGGGAATATCCTCCACTAATTCCTTTCCTTTTTTCTCTTTCCGAAATCCCTTTCTTGTTTCTTTTCCTTGGTGGGTATCATGGAAAATAACAAAATGTAAAACGTGCGCGCACGCAGAAAAACCACCCTATCTCCTTCTCTATGCTCCTTCCCACACCTTACATTCTTGTGCAGGTGGGGACAACCTCTTCGGACGAGGTATATGAGATGATGCTGCCGAAAAAGAAATAACAAAATAAAATGAGATAAAAAGCGATTGCTGTGACTGGTAGCTCGAAGCGAACGAGGATATAGATAGAATGGCGAGGGGAATGGTTTAGTCGGAGAGACGACTCTTCTCCGTCGAGCCGAGGCGCTTGGCCCACCCAGAGAGATAAATAACGAATGCCGTAGGGACGAGAAATCTAAATGGTATATGTAAAACGAAAGACGCGGAAAACCCGCTCATGGTCGCTCATGCGGAGGGGAAACAATAGCACGCGTTTGCGTCCAATAATTGTGCCGATCAATCGGGGTTCGCAATGTACAAACGGCCCGCCGACAAAGTCATCGTCCTCTCATCGACACTCCCTCTCCTCGCGAGGTCCGTAGGGTTCTTAGTGCTCTTCTCCCGCACGAGGGCAGAGTGTTGCCTCGATTTGCTCGCTAGCGCCGTGTCCGCCTCGAGGTCAGCCACGTTGTCGGCACGCTCCGCGCTAGTACTGGTGCTCTGCGACTTGGCACTAGCAGCGTCCGAAGGACCAGTCATAGTCGGTGTGAAAGCAGTAGTAGTAGCAGTGGGTGTGCTCTCTCGCCGGTCCTCAGCAAGACTACCGGCACGTTCGGGGGTGCCGGATGGACTCCTCTGCTTCTGGCTACTGCCGAGGCCGCCGGATGTGCGATAAGCGAGATTCCGTCGAGCACTGGCAACACTATTGCGCCCGCTGCTTCCCGTCCTACGGTGGTGCAGCTTGTTAATGCCGTCTTCGTCGTCGCTGCTCTCGCCTTCGACTTCGGTAGCGCTCAACCTGGGGGGTACACCGCCGACGCCAACGTGGTTCTCGCCGGAAGCGTAGCCCACGACGGTAGGCTTTCCATGATGGCGGATCTTGGCGGCCACCTTGCCGGTGGCGCTGATGCCAGTACTCGTCCTGCCAGTAGGAGATCCGCCGCTTAACCTCGGGGTACCAAGCATGGCACGACTCGCCTTGGCCTTCGCGGCTCGCATTTGTGCTGCGAGAGCGGGATCCTCAGGCTGGGCACGGTCGCACCAGACGGTTCCCTTTTGCCTCCTGAGAGCAGCGACATAGCTTATAGGGCGGGGGCTCGCGCCGCCCGATCGAGAAGAGGTCGATCTCCGGAGGTCGGTCGTCGGCGAGGTTCGGTAGGCGGCGGGGGGAGGCATGGTCGAGGAGGTGCTGAAGGTGTTGACGGACGGCGATCGTCGTGAGTAGGGCATGTTCTGTTGTGGCATGGCGTGGCCGGGATGCATGGGTATAGGGCCTTGTACGGGGAAAGCGGGGGGAAATATGTTGGAAGATGTGGTTCGGGTTCGCGAGTGGGTGTAAACGGCTGCAGAATCGACCGGTCCTCTGCGTAATTGGGGATCGAGCATGGCTGTGGTTGTGTGGTGCGAGAGAGTAATTTTTCCTTTTTGGGGGGGAAGCAGCCGGACTTTATTTCAAGGGTGAGAGGGGTCTCAGAGCTGAAAAGGAATGTATTGAGATGGGCGGTCTACCCTGGCCCGTGGGTTTTCTGGACCAAGTGGGGAGGTAAGGCAAGCCACTCCTGCACGTCGATTTTTCTCTCTCTCAGTCCAAGAGGATCCAGTAATTGCTTTTTGGGTCTCCTACAGTTCTTCTTGGGGAATGTTTCCGCGCCGTGAGTGTCTTAACCGCGACTCTCTTGGAACTTCGAATGGGAAGGTCCTGTGTCGGTTGTCGTAGAATTAGGTCTGATTTTGGGGCCCTTTTGTTTCAAGGGCGCGAAAGAAGAAGATGGAAAACGGAAACTCTCGATCGCTTAATAGCTGCAAAAATGCGTAATGGTCACCGAATGAACAAGCGAGGCGCGTGAGGTTATTGGTAGCTTCCGAAAACGAAATGGGCAATGTGCGGCAGTTGGTGTGGGAGGACAAGAGCACGAGGCGTTCAGGTTTCGGGGGAGGGAAGGGAGCCGCTTTTCTCCGCTGGGACCTAGTAGAAGCAGAGTGTTGAGTTTCCTAGCGATTTATGGGTCCTGGGCGAAGTATCACTGGCGTGTTGACGGTGTTGCGGAGTTTGGCCCACCGAAGCCGAGACGGAGGCGAGCGACAGGCAAGGGATTTAATCGAGGTTATTCGGAGGAGTGGCTCCCTGCGATCATATCATGGTAGGGACCAAGACGGCGAGGATGATTTGGTCGAATTGGGCGAATGGGTGGGGCGACGAATGTTTGAGGAATAGAACGAATAGATTGGATTCTGAGCTGGGCGACCAGCGTCGGAGAGTTGATTGATTGAATTGGTTGAATTGGAGCGGGTTGCTTGTTGCGGGTGTCTCGAACATACAAATTGAGGCGACCAAGGCAAATTAATATTCAACGTCGATTGAAGTGGACGAAAGTACGGAATCAGTTCGAGCTGAGCTGAGGGGTATTTTGGATTTTTAGCTCGGGGGGTTGTTTTCTTTTTCTTTGGCGAGAATTGGCCTGGTCTGGTTCGGGGTCGTTCCTGCTTTCGGCTTTCGGTGCACCGTCTGGCCTGGCCAGGGTAGTAGCAACGGTGGGTGGATTGGATTGGATTGGATTGGATTGATGGGCTCAAGTCTTGGTGTCCGACTATCGAATTCGGAGCTGCGTACCACGAGTCTTACGTGTACCGGCGCTTGTTGGAGGGAATACAATTGTATTGAAGAGGAAGAGATCGTTGGAACTGAAGAGCGAGAATTATGAGAGGATTATCAGACGGCGGAGATTCGAGACATTTGAGTGATTGCCGAGATGAAAGGAGATCACAAGAGAGCTGAGCACAGGGCAAGTGAAGACAATTGGAAGGAACCAAGCAAAAGAGGTCAAAGAGTTGAATCGCGAAATTGGCAGGTGTGACTAGATCTCATTCAGATCATCCACGAAGTCGGAAAGGGCAAAGGAGGACAACCGAGTAAATAATAAACTACTTGTGCTCTCCCTCTCTTTGTAGCGTAGCTCTTTCCTGTTGTGATGATGTCGTAATGACCAGGATTTGATAGATTGATGCAAGACGACAAGTACTTGACAACTGAAGTAACAGCAAACAAGAGGCAGCAGAAGCTATTGATGTCTATCCCGTCTTGTCCTAGTGGCGTGGTCTGGCCCTTACAAAGTCTCCAAAGTCTCTGTGCTCCTCTATTTCGTCAAAATGCTTCGACTTCCCAACGACGTACGAGTACCAAATCTCTTCATCTCTTCATGTTCTCTTCTCTCCGAGATTAAAGTTGCGACTTGGAGGTGGGCAGATGGTCAGTGACAAAAGAGGAAGAATTGGCACGACGCAAAATGGGAACATCAGTGCTGAGATGACGCCGTCCAACGTTGCATCCCAAATGGGGGCAAAGGTGGGCAAGGTGGGCAATGAGGTGGGGGAGGGGAGCAGGACAAGGGTAGTTGGAGACCGTCAAGGTTCAATGTTGCATCCAGCCCAGCTCTTCTTGGGCTGCTCACACACATCGTCATTCGTCTCGTGGCGAGATGGGCCCCTGAACCCTGTCGCGCGTTGGTTCCCAACCCACACTGAGGGAAAACAGAAAACAGACCACGATAAGGATGAGCAACGCTTAAGAGGACCAGATATACCAAGTAATTCCGTGACGATGATATGTCGCTTGCCCCGCCATCCGGCCTCGGGAGGAACTGTTTTGAAACTGGCGACGAGAAGTTGAGACGACAGCTTACGTCTCCTCAGGTGTGACGTCTATAATTCCATTTATACCAAGGGCAGGATAGGGACCCGAATTTTTTCTATTTATTTCTTTGTACAAAGGTATGTTCCAGCAGTTCCGAGGTGAAACTTAGGTATAGAAACAGATCCGTCAATGTTGGATTGATGCTAGGTCTGGCAATAACAACATCCAAATCGGAATCTGTCAAATCGATCAAATGGAGCTCCTGTGGGGTAAACTAGTAGCTTACTCGTTGCTCTTGACGTCGAGGTCATGAAGTTGTCCGTCCCTGTCTGGTGGGTTACTTGGTGGGTTGGGAATTTGGTGTGGTCGCCGTGGTGTGTCCAGAGTCGTGCCACCGCAAGAAGACGCTATTGGTGTGACGCAATGCTTCATCCTTGGCAGGGCAGCATTCGCTGCATTATTATTGCGCACTAGTCCAAAGAGAGTCGAAGGGCTGCATTGTGCTACACAACCCAATTGATTCGGCCTTGATCCCCGGCTTTAGCGATGCTGCCCTGTGAAGTTGTTGACAGCAACGAGGGCAACGACTGGTATTGATGCACTCTAGAAGTGAGGGGGGAAATCAGGTACAAAGTAAGGTTCTGTCTGCTGTTTGGTGATGAACCTAGATTACGAAAGTGAGGACAACTCCATGCTGGCATTGATCAATCTGATTTGATACTCCCTCTCCCAACATCCATCGCCACACACCCACCCGCAGACCTAGCTCACGATATCACACTTACAAAGTATTACTCGGCGACCTTCCTCGGCCCTGTTGGTACCAGAACCGTTTGAACGATCGCCCCCGGACCCGAGCCCAGCTCAGCTGTCCCAGGAACCGCTCTCGCCAAAACACCAAACCTCCTCAACCCGTCTTTTTATGCGCCCACTGCCACTCCTCCACGTTTGCCCATTCCGTGTCCCCTTCCAAGTGGTCGGCGGGTTCTCTTTCCAGAGCCGCCGGGTCTCCTCCCAACCCACACAACCCACACAACCCACAATTCATGACAGCAGGGGCAGCATAAATCCTATCGAAACTAGTGGTCGAGAAGCGCCGACCTTAAATCCGTTCCGCTCATCACAAAGGGTCATGTCATCCTCAGGTGGACATTCCCCGGCTTTGTTTTCCCCAGCGAGTGGATCGCCTTTTTCTTTCTGCCTCTTTTTTTCTTGTTTTCTTTTTTTCCGCCGTTACTCACGCAAAGCCTAGGCCGAAGCGGAACTCAGTGCCGGCTCGGGTAGGGTGGACTATCATGACGAAAGGCGCGTGAGAAAAATCAAGAAGGAAGCTAGAGCAGCGCCTGGGACAGGGCATTGATCAAGTGCTGCCATCCCTACTAGGGTCTTGGCGAAGAAAGAACTTGGCGAACAGGGACACAATTCCGCTAGTACGTCACTGCAAAGTTGACAGAGAAAAGTGAAAACCCATCTTGTAATCGCGGGCCAACTCCTCCGGTTGACCGCGGGAGGCGAAAAACCCACCGGGAGAGGGCAAACCAGTAGCCTGATGAGCAGCAAGACCGAGGTCGCAAGCCAGCAAGGTTTCCTTTCCCCCATCTTTACTTGACGATAAACAAGCGAGTCAATCAATCATGGCCTCGGGTCAAGTGGGCCCCTGAGGTCTTGATGTCGCCGTAAACTCAAATCTTTCAAGAAATGCATGCTTATTTCCTGGTCGCAGTTGTGGTCGCCGGGTCTCTCATGAACCGACCCTCCTCCAAAAGCCAACGCTCAACCACTCAACCACTTACAGCCGAGTAAACAACATGCAACCACCAAGTACCTGCAGCCGCGGCTTCGGATGGTCAAACAATAACAAAGAGCAAGAAGAGAGGGAGAGGACGCGTCGCTTCTTGTGGGACGTGAAGGTCTTTCACAGTGTTGCCTGTCCGCCGCAAAAAAAAAAAAAAAAAAAAAAAAAAAAAAAAAAAAAAAAAAAAAAAAAAAAAAAAAAAAATAAAAAAAATAAGAATTGAAATAAGAGACAGTGACTATATAGTATAGCACTAAAGAGAATGCAGAAAAGAGAAAAAAGAGAGAGCGGAGGTGA
>SJVG01000766.1:0-18395 GCA_034774675.1 Scedosporium minutisporum
CGTTGGGGCTGTGACGTTGCCGGGGGTTGGGGAGGAGGATGATGAGGATAGGATTGATGCGAGGAATGCGGCTAGTCGTCTTGCGACGAGTACATTTTGAGGATTCGAGGTGGGAGAGGGATGAGGGATGAGGGATGAGGATGAGAGGCAGCGGTTTTTACTTTTTAACCCCTTCTGTTCACCTATTGCTGCTGGATTGGAGTGTATATCCCCTTAGGATGTCATAGTGTTTATGGTAAAACAAGGAAAAATCCCAAATATTGTTGATTATCTGTTCTACTGCCAGAATATGTGTTCCTCTGAGTAGAATTTGATGCCAGAGCCTTTCTGTCCTTGCTTCCGGCCCATGACTCCAAAGTCCACAAGACAGCCATATCTTCCTCGGTGAGCAGGATTGAAAAGGGTAGGACACTAGTCACTCACCCCGAAGGTCACTCATCTGCAAAAGAAAAGCCAGAGAGTGACTGAGACCACTTCATGCTTGTCCAATACAAAAGGGTCATCTCTGTGAAGAAAGAGAAAAAGGAGTCGAAAAAGAGAGAGGGAATTCACCTACCACCTAAACGATGCCGGTTTTTCTCCCATTCCGAAAGCTCCCGGACCTACATGACCGAGGACATCTCTTGCAGACATCCTCGGTAAGCCCCCTTGCTTCCGGGTCCAGGGGCTGAGAGAAATATGTAGATCGCCTTCGCTTTTCATTCTCATTCCCACCATCGGATGATCCTATGATCCAAGAAATTTGTGTTCCATGAGACCAGCCGACAACTCCGCCCGAATTCGGGATCAACTAGGAATCCTTTGACGTGGCCTTCTAGAAAGAGAAGCTTCCCCTGCGGGACAAAGTAAAGCCGAAAAGGTATTTTTACCTTCTCCAGTTCGAGTGCCACTCCAGAGGATTCCGCGTAAAAGCGAGTGAGCGGAGACTCGTACATTCACACCTTCCCAAGGTTGAGAGGATCGAAGAAGGTGAACCGTAGAACCAGGGGAGGGTGTGAGAAAGAATGCAGACCGAGACCCACGCGCAATCCTACACACCTCTAACACCGACCTAACCCTGCACCTCGTTCTCTTTCGGAATCGGATGGGCAAGGTTCCATTTCGGCTCCATATTTTTTTTTCTTTCTTTTTGCGAGAAGAAGAATGGGAAAAGAAGGATGCAGGGAATTTGTACTTTTTAGGATTCCTTAGCTTATCGGCCCAGGGGCATATCTCCGGTCAGGGGAGGAAGCACAGCCAGCCTGCCCCATCTAGCGGTGAAGAAGCGGGCTGAGGAATGCGCACTGATAGAATCTGCCCCGTTGATCCGTGGATGTCAACGTCGACGTCACTTAACGTTCAAAAAAGTTTCGGCTAGAAATGGAAAAAAGCCCGACGAAAATCCACCTCAAAAATATTCCCTCCCCGATAATGGCACATGCAGATAAGTGCTAGCCGGCCCGGCTGGGCCATACATGTACTTCGCACTCAAACATCATGCAGGTCAGGCTTCCTGATGTTCTCATACTGCGGCAATGAGTACGCGCTCCGCGCCCAGTTTCCTCGCTTCACGAAAAAGGAACGCGCCCATTTAGTAGGATGCTCCCCCGGGATACACGTCATCGGAAATACATGGTAGCATTGGCAACTTGAAACACAGAGTCTTCTCACCGACTGTGAGCTGTCACTTGCGCCATCCACTTGGTCTTTTCGTCACCTCGTCTCTGGAATCCAACGGCCTTCTACTGCATGCGGGTATGCTGCATATCTTGGAATAATGTAGGATAGAGCTACCTGGTAGGTGTCCGAAGTAGGCAAAGTAGCTCCTAGGTTCCCGTCAACGCTATCTATAGACATTAGTTACTTTCAGATAATAGCCAGACTAATGATTGGGTCCGAATCGAGTCGCGTTGTGCAGCCAGTTGCACCGGAGAAAGCGGTCTCAGCCTTCACACCCCACCAAGGCGTCGGTGTGGGCCCTCGGAGGCTCTCTGGGACGTGGTTGTGCCGTCCTAGATGCAACCGAGCAACCTGTGCGTCCCCGAAAGGGAACCTGGACGGTTGGCAGGATGAAAGTGGCAGGCTAAGCGGCACGTAAGGCCCCCGAGTCTCTGCGAGCCGTTTGTAGAGTCCTCATTCGCTTGGAGCCTATCCCGCCGAGATAACCAGAATAGTTCCCGCCCATCTACCGGTTGCAGCTTCGATATGTAGCGAAGTGTTTCCCGGACTGGAAGTGGTCAAGCCCGGCCGTCTCGCCCCCATCCCTTCCGGCATATCCCCAACGCTTTACCTACACCAATATGGAAAATGACCCGGCCACCTCTACCACAGTTGTAGGGGTGATTCCCACTATGATCCGTGTGAAGCTTACCGCAGCCTTTGGTGGCGCTACGCTTTCCAGCGAGTTGCGCTCGCGTATCATGGACTTCGATGATAGCGGCCCGATCTCGCGTAGGGCAGCGTAAGGCAATGCCTGTAATGCGTGCGGCGAGGTTCGAAGGACGGTAAGACAATATAAGCTGCATGTATCGCCCGGAATCTTAACTCCCTAGCGTGTCACATGTAAGGGACATCGGAGTATCGGGGAAAGCGAGGGCATCAGGTTGAGTGGACCAGGCCGATCTGTAATCTCTTGCTAAAACGGAAGACCTTGATGTATCCAAGATACCTGAGACGCACAGGGTAATAGCTGGCATCTTGATCAATGGTGGTATCGCCTGAATGTAAGTCCCGTTGAGGCACCCTGCTGGGCAGGCCAGGGAGTTTTCTAACAGAGTTGATGGCGTTAGTATGGAGTATTTTGCAGAATAGTGCTTTCAACGTTAGTTCTAATACTTGGAGAACAGTGACGCCGGTAGGTAGGAGGGGTCATGGCCTGGCCGAGATGAAGCCCACAATACACTGTCTTCTAGGCCGCTACACCCACCTGTCCAATGGAACCCTCCTCCACAACCAGCATGGAATTCAATAAGACGGTAATGTTGTGAAACCACCCTTCGGGTCTGTCCTTGGAAAGGCTCTTTAGTGTTGACTCTTAAGACAGTATCTGGAATACGATGGTCCAGACTGACTCCTGTCAACAGAAACTCAATGGGCTTTCGATCTAACCATGATTCACGGCCCCCGTACTCGCATATCGCTTCTCCACGTTATTCTTTGGTAGGCTCGGATGTGCCTACGGCCCATGTTTGGCCAAGGCGGGGACCTTTCGATAGATTGATAAGTTCCCGGCCTCCAGAAATAAGAGCAGCGTCAAATCTTCCGCCAGCGCAATCTCTTTCACCTAGTCCCTGTACTAGTAGCTGCAGCTTCATCGTTCAACGAGTTCTCCTTTGCATCGCTTCGCCACTCGCCACATGCCACATTAAGGACAGGTTTCGGGATCTGTCCGAGATGGTGTCTTGTGACCTGCTCACCCAGGGGTATAAGCCCACAGGGTATCATTACCCCATCTACTCCAACATTTACCCCGACGGCGACTGGATCTAGACACGGGACTCTCTGAGATAACGAAAGACAAAGGGGGCAGGCAGGCCCAGGAGGTGTCGATGGGTTCATGGCGGCTGGAAAATTCGGCCTCGCAGGCGAGCCAGTCCATTCGTCATTTTTCGCATCGGTAGTTGGGCCATTGATCCGAAATGATTCGCGACTTCTCAAAGAGAGTTGATCCGTGTGCTTCTTTTAAATTAACCCTCCTAGGCGTGTCTGTAGTGGTGCGGGACTCTGAAAACTGCCGTTCCTCAACTTTGGATGAGAGAAGTACAGATCTGCAACAGGACAAGCGTGCCGTGTCCACCAGGGTTCTGACATAATTATATCCGGAGTGCTGTGCTCATCCAACTGCCCCCCTGAGACCGAGATAAACACGTTGATGGGAATCACGAGCTTGTTGGCTGGTTTTCGTTGGTAATAATCTCCACGACGAGTAGTGTTGACCCAACCGTTGGATCCGGACAGGCGAATTCAATAAAGCCTGCGCCGATTCATGTGCGGAACTCGCAACGTATTTCCCTCCGATATCACAAGTTGGATTACCCACGTCCTTATCCCCCTGTGAAGAAACGGCAGAATAGCAAAAGCTGGTCATGGAGGAGGGCAATTTTCGTGTTGTCCCTCCGGATCGAAACCGGCAAGAATTTGACAAACAGCACTTTGCAATCCCCCCACGTTGGCTCTGATTTCTAGAGTCGACCCCAAGCGGCCCAGCTTCTCACAGGTTTGTGCTTGACAGATCCCGAGCGGGCATAGGCCGAGTGGCTCCGCGACCGCGAACGCGAACGAACTGCATGCATCCTGCAGTTTATTAATGCATCTGTGGGAGCAAGAGATACAAGTCGCTTCGCCATATAATCATCACTCGCTCTCCTCGTGCTCAGTGTTGGAAACCTGGTGGATGCTTGCTCTGGACTCCCACTTACGCACGAGTTTGGTACGGACCAAGAAGCATCCGGGTGCTGTATGTGCTTTGGGCGGCTCAATCCCCAATTGGAAGAGGAAATAGAATAAGGCTTGCCTAGTAACATTGCTTCATCAAAACCAAGCCCACGTGCGAATTCGTGGGGCTTAATTATCGTGAGTTCGGCACACAAAGCCGTTTCGCCCGAGCACCAGGAGGCTCTTCGATCCTATCCTCCAATATTTCTTTGCGGGAGTCGTCGGTAGCATCACACTTCGACAAGGTAACGTACACAGCACAGGCAGTGTAATTAGCCTCAAGCCTCTAGCCTGGCGATATCGTCATCTTGCACAGATAGGGGGTGTCATCCCTGCGCAAGTGCCCTGTGCGTGACTGCTTCGAAATCAGCAGCCAACTGCGAGCATCTAGCTATAGCAATTGATGTGTTGATTGCACCAGTTATGAGCGGCGACTTGCTTTACATCGCGCAACATTCTTGGTACACCCACCATATACCGTTTCGTAGTCTCGAGGGAGATTGGTCATTTGTTCAGGGCGTGGATCGGCTTATATTCGTAGGGCAAGTGTAGACGAACTTTGAGTTTTCTCAACATTTCAGACGAGTATTCTGAGCACAATCGATAAGGGTGGTCATGACTCGGACTCGGTCTTATCAACGCTGTTCTGATTCTGATATCGGATAACCGGACGGCAAGTTATCATAGATAATGATAGCCTAGATCTAACAGGCGGATCAACCCATCAATTGTTCCGTTATATGGTACACTGCATCATTATTTTTGGACGCAAGTTTGGAGTACCAAGCCGCTCAGCGGCGTGTGATAAATCATTGGAAATGATCTATGACCGTTCGAGAGCCACAGGGATTCGACTCGGACGAGCTCTTGCCTGCTCAAATTGGAGTCGGAGAGAAATATATTGCCAAGTCCAAATCCACGGCCGGTTGGGAACGGATCAGATAACCGAGTGTTGGGGAGGTAAGAGGTCGTGCTATTGACATTGCCGCGTTCAGGAACGAAAAGTTCAACTTACAGTAGACCCGAGATCGGCTGACGAGACACACAAAGAGCCCGAGGCGATAAATCGATTGATTGATGTATTCAGAAACCATCAGTCTTGAGGCCTCAATCCTCGAGCTTGGAGCCTGCGGAACACCAGAAGGTGAGGCACTGTCCTAATGGCAGCTGATCCGGGTCCCATGGCTTGAGGGGCAACCGAGCAGCATTAATCGTTCCTCTCCAAGCTCCTGCACAATCACTGTCACTTTCCTTGGGACATCACTTTCCTAGTACTCGCGCTACAACTTGACAGGTACATCGCCAGCTAGGCTCCTGGCCTGGGGCAGAATTGCTGCACATGGAATTCCGTTGGGCTTAGAAGAAGGAAAGTCCAGCTAACCTTGGGCATGGAAATCTTCATGTTCATGCCTTCTCTTTCTGACCAGGAACTACAAGGATTAATTATGTATCCTGTGCAGGACTCTGGAGGTATTTTTGTGGACTGGAAGGCGCGATGAATTGTTAACATCTGGTGTACGAAGTAAGGTTCGCACAGGGAAATGGGTGGACCAATTGATACTTCGTACCTCGCAGTTCCAAGAAGGTACCAGGCTGCAAAGTGGATTTCCTCCCCAGTGTTCCTTCTGGTTTCTTCTCGGCTTCTAGCGTATCTCCACGAATTGGAATTGACCAATAATACATCAGTACAAAAATCTTAGTGAAGGTGTGGGGCAGTACATACTCCAAGTACAGGGCAAGTCCATCACAACAATTGATGGGGTAGAAGAAACAACAATGTGCCACATACTTGACACGTAAAACACAATCCTCAAGAGCCGCCCTCGGTATAGTTTCAACTCACAGGATCTATTACGGAAATATTGGGATATGCGAAGTAGCTCTCAATAATTTGAAGTGATGCATTGACTCGGCTCCAGTTATCATTGAGAAGTCAGTCGCGCCATCCACGTGCCCTGAGAAGCTGGATTCATTCCGGGTGTTCATCCGGTCTCTCCAAACGCCATCGCCCTAGACGTAGATCATACCAGCCTGACTCCCTTGCCCAAGCGTTCCCCCATCTTGTGGTCCATGCTTTTCTTGTCGTTCATTCCTGCCTGGTCTTGAAGATGAGAGGAACTCGCCCGTGTTTTACCGGAGCAATAGCGGCCAGGGAACTGATTGAGCAGTAGCGACGCGCGGAGTTCTGTTCTCGGTCAGTCGGAGCTTCCAATTCTTTACTTCGTAAGGCCTGGCCACAGGGGTACTCATCCAAATCTTTGATTGATTTGCTCCGCTCACACCCTCGATGCGTCACTAATACCCTTGCTTTCTTTTCCGGTCCTACTTCGTACTTCTGTCTCCTCAGATTAACAAGTCGATTTAGGGCCATTTGCGCGTGTTCCAACTTCCATCATTGATTACTTCGTACTTCGTACAACTGTACTTTGTATTTTGACCATCTGATCAAAGCGTACACGCCCAACATTCCAACTTCTGTCAAGCAGCAAATAAATCCAACTTTGTACTAAGGTAAGTTGGTTGTTGAATAGACTCGTTCTCCCCAAAATTAGACGACCCATGGTCCCATAGCTGATTCATGACCACCGAGATATTTATTAACACACCATTTAAACGAACGGGAAGAGTTGGTGGCAACGTTGGTCTAACCGTCCAGATATGATCAGGACGGTATTGGGTACAAGGAATCGGTGTGCGTGTCTAGAGCTCTGTGACTTCAAACTTCGGCTCCGCCTCGGTCAAGGATAATTAGTTTGTGGGGAACAACTCATTTGATCCTTCGACAAAATATTTTTGCCTCGGTCCTCAAGTTCAGCGGCAGTCCTCTATGAACTGCACATGTCTCGTCGGGGCTGGTATCAGTCAGGCACTTGTCAACTCTGAACGCAGGGGCCTTCCCTCTATACGCAGTTATGGTGAGTGCTTTTTTCTGGACCCGCAAGTGTCAAATGTGCTCAAGTGCTGTTTCCTCACGTTTCTTTTTTTTCTTAGCACTATGTGTTCTTCACCGCTCGCTTCGGCTCTTGCGTCGTCGGGATTTACGATTTACACCCGACTCTTGGGCGGAGAGCCAAGGTTACTTGACTAACGCACGGTCAGAGAGGAGGGCATTTGTGATGATTTACTTCGTATCTCGGAGGCTTACCAAGGGAGGGGAAAGCGATGGATCCTTGTGTATCGGTGATGCTGGTTTTAACGCCGGGTGTCCTGGTCGAGGCTGCCGGCAACCAGATATCAGTTTCATTTTCCAGCCAGTAGGTGTGTGCACGATTTGCACGATGGCCACCGTGAGCACGCAATTACTTCTCGAAACCGTGCATTGCAGGCAAAGGTTTGCATTCTGGATCCACTGATAAACGCGATACTACATGTACTGCGCAAGTTTGGTATGGTAGGGTAGGTGCAATTCTGCCGTGCGGCACTGATTCTGGTTGATCCAGACAAAATAGATCAAAAGCACAAGGTCCGGGCATGCAGGAGCTCTAATACCGGACAAGTGGACGGACGGCTGGCACCCAACCATGCCATACTACGGCGTTATTAGGTGATCATCTGTCCCAAGCGAAAGAAGCGAAAGAACTTGGTAGCCTCCTCCGAGGGAAACGGTACATGGGTTCTTGGCTTCTCCTGATCTTCATATCAATGACCCACCGTCGATGACTCTTTCTGCGTAAACCAGCCTGTCCTGTTCCGCCGGAACAAAGCTGCAGGCGCCTGGCTCTTTTCCAATCCCTTTCATCGTTGATGTTTCCATGAATCTCTTCATATGCTGCCCTCCGACGGTGGATTGCTGCAAGACTGCTGTTAGCCAAGTCGAATGCACCTGATTGAGCTCGATGACGACTTATTTATCTATTATGAGCTCGCCTCGAGCCGCAGTCCGGCACTGAAGTCTACTTTCCGACGGAAGACACACAACAGTTGAAAGCGATTATCTCATGCGCGTTGTTCTCCGTTACTCCAAGCCGCTCTCGGAAGCCTCGACGAGTGTAGTTGACAGCTTGACACTAACGAAAGCCGCTAATTCCTTCAACCCCAGCATGCCTTAGCGTATCCCCACCTTCATCGATTTCCAACACACCGACAGGTTACTTCGTAAAGGTGGGGATGGATATTTACAGGTACTTCGTAGGATGGAGTGAAGTACGGAAGTGTCGATATGGGACGAGGAACCGGCTCGTTGCTTGAGGTCTAGTAGCTACGCTTAATGCTTCAACCATACCTTCTCAAAAGTTAAATTATCATATTGACAAGTCGCCTACATCAATTACTTGGTACGGATTGATGACTCCCCTCCTCCGGCGGCCCTGTATTGGTATTGGATTGAAGCTTGTGCTACAAGGCTCAATCGTTGATACATCGCGACTGTCTCTGGGCTTTTCACCCATGTGTAGTACATGATAGCTAGACCCCTATGCAGAACAAATTCCCCACGCCCCCCTTCGAGCCGCTCCTTCCCCTGGCCTGGCCCCCAGCACCGGCAGACAGGGGCAGGACTCTCCTCAAGAAAGCGCTGCCCACCACTTTTACGAAGTACTACTTCGACACAAGTGGAAGGAGGGGAGGGCTGGCGGATGAAAACATTGAGGATCTTGATCAACTTTTGGATGAATGTGCTAGTTCAGGCACACACCTCGTAAGTAATTTCTGCTAGCGTCTGGGATCCCCTAGCCATGCATATACTTGTACCTGTATGCATCACACTTGCAAGACATCCATGCTGCGATGCGATTTCCTCGAAGGACTTTCAATGACGCCAGCTCCATTCATCGGGTGAACCTTCAGTTGTATCTTGTCACTGCTTCTACACACCCCACCCCACCCCCTTCCCCCAAGACCGCACTACCCGCACGTGGTTAGGCAGGATGGTTTGTGAACATCAGGGTACTGGCGTGTCTGACGTACTCGCGACGCACAGTTTTGCGCAATCGGAACCCGCATCGTCCTTGGTACACCGCTGTAGATTGCCAGTACCGTCCTTCGTGCTCTGCGAGTGTACTGTTCTACTGAGTAAGAGCAGTAGTAGAATTAGACCGGTAACCTTCCCGAGAGAAAGCTGCAGCCCCTTTCCCTAGCTTTCGTGCATACCTCGTCGTTCCGAATGTACCAGGAAGCTTGTCCATTCGGCCAAGATAACTGGTTGGTATATGAGTGGCCGCGGCTTTCTCAACATTAAGGTCCCGCTGCCATTACCCTTGCTCCCATCCACCATTGGAAATGGGAAACGGGACCGGGCCCGCCCATGATACTTGGTTGTCAGTGATTCACACGCATCAGACTGCTCCGATCCTGCCCTCCCCAAGGCACGGCCAGGTCTAGAAACCAGAAAGTAGGAAGGACGTGCTACTTGTAGAGTGGGGGCGTTGCGACGGCACAATTGGAATCAAAATTGCGGACAAGTTGTGGTTTCTGCAACAGCCAGGCAAGGGACAGACCTTCCTCTCTCTACCATCAGCTAGGACGAAGCAAGAGGTAGCTCCGGGTCCAAGAGATAAAGCTCCGGGCCACCCACAAGTGCAACGTTCGCCGCATCGCTTCTCAAGAGCAAGTTGTACTTGCAAGTTGTACTTTCCGAAAGCACATATATATTTCATCCCGCAAACCTTCTCCATTCCAACTTTATTCCCCACGCCTGAGAAGGAAGCTTCCCCAGCCCTCCAAGTCTAGGATTAATACACTACCCTTGACCAAAACCCCACGCGTGATCCCTAACTTGTCCATTTGCCTCACTCACTTCTTACCCCCCATTCCCACCAACTGGCCAATCCCACACAGTCACAACTCCCTAATAGGCAGCTAGGCCAAGCCCCTTCTGAGACTATCCCAGTCAAACCGCCCAACATCCCACGTTATCCCACACACTCCGGCGTCATCACAGCCAAAGATGGCCCCCGCGGCGATGGACGAGGTCACCGAGACCCTGTCAACTCCGATCCCAGCGTATGGATCCAAGCTGTCCAAGTCGGTTAGTGCGTCGGTACTCTACGGACCGCGCGACTTGCGTCTGGTAAGTATGGGGAATGACTCCTCCACCCTTATTTTTAGCTTTCTCAAGCTCTCTCTTCCCGGCCCTTCGTTCTATTTCTGTCGACCGACATGTGTGTGTCCGCGTGTGTCCGCGAGTACCCGCACGCTGCACACTCCGCCCCTTGCCCCTTCTTTGTTACCTACCTTGCGCTTCAGCTGTCGAAGAAGCGCGGGAAACCCCAGGCTTCGCCCCCAACTACTCTAGACTCTGGGCCTTGTTGGTTACACAAGGCTGTTCTTTCCCCAGATATCGGAGATAGTGACGAGTGGGATGACCCACAAGTGGGGACGTTTCTGGCACGTGAAGAACATCGGAGGGAAAGGGGTGACGGATGGCGTGGGCTATGATTATGGAAGGTGTGAGATACGAACAATTCTCTAACCTGGTTCAATAGGAAGAGAGAAAGATTGAAGACCCTGGTCTTGGGGAGCTCCAAATTGCCATCAAATCTACGGGCATCTGCGGCTCCGATGTTTCTTACTACAAGAAATTCGCCAACGGCGACCTCTGCGCCATCCATCCTTTGTCATTGGGACACGAGTCTTCCGGAGTGGTGGTCGCGATAGGGCCCCAGGTTTCGGGTTTCAAGCTTGGCGACCGAGTTGCGCTCGAGGTCGGGGTCCCTTGCGGCAGCTGCACTATTTGCACCAAGGGCCGCTACAATCTTTGCAAGAAGCTTCGGTTTAGAAGCAGCGCGAAGAGCGTTCCCCACTACCAGGGTACCCTTCAGGAACGTATCAACCATCCTGCGCAATGGTGCCATAAGTGAGTTCCCTTTCTCTGACGACTATAGCCAGTTTTCTTGGCTGGATTGTCCCCATATTCCCACGTTCCCGTGCTAATCAATCTCAAGACTTCCCGACCATGTATCTTTCGATGCTGCAGCTCTTTTGGAGCCGCTCTCAGTCGCGCTCCACGCTGTCAACCGAGCGTCCCCAGCCCCCGGATCTACCGCCCTTGTAATTGGCGCAGGTACAGTCGGTTTGCTCACTGCCATCATGGCCCGCCAGGCCGGCTGCACCAGGGTTACAATTACTGATGTTGATGCCGGTCGTGTCAACTATGCCTTGGCGAAAGGATTCGCTACCCATGGCTTCGTGGTTCCTAGAACCTCGTCGGACGTCTCATCTTCTATGTGCTCGTCTGTGTGCTGTGGCGGAGACTCGGGCACGTCGACACCTTCATCTGGCATTATGACACCAGCAAGCATCTATAGCCAGCTAGAACATGCTAGACGTTTGGCACAGGACATCTTGGCAGTGACGAAAAACCCCGATGGCTTCACCTTTGACGACGATGAGGAAGATGATGATGGTGTTGATATCACGTTCGAGTGCACCGGAAAGGAGGTCTGTATGCACACTAGTCTCTACGCGACCAAGTGTGGTGGTAAAGTAATTATGGTTGGCATGGGAACTCCTATTCAGACTCTTCCTCTGTCCGCTGCTCATCTTCGAGAGGTTGATATTCTCGGCATCTTCCGATACGCCAACACTTACAAGACTGGAATCCGGATCCTGTGCAACCAGGGCAAAGGCGTTGCCGGCTTCACACTCCCCAGCCTCGATGATATGGTTACCCACCGATTCAAGGGGCTTGAAAATGCAAAAGACGCCTTTGAGTTGGCGAGTCGGACGTCTGACGATGATGGCAACCTCGTCCTCAAGGTGGTCATTGAGGCCTAAGCAGCGTCTAGGGAACCGAATCAAAATTCCTCGTTCTCGTTTGACTTTCTCTTACATTCGGCTTTTCGACAGGGACGACTATGGTTATGGTGGACACGTTTTGGATCGTTTTGTGCTACATGCGGTCGATTACAACACTAACGCGACAATGAACTGATAGACGGTTTTGGGTGTGCTTTTCTCGAAATTGTCCTTTCTCCTTTACTGCCGACTTAATCTCTTGGTATCTCTTTTTTTTTTTTTTTTTTTTTGCGGCATTTATTTTTCCATTCTTTTACTAACATCTCCTTCCTATTAACTCGGGTGTTTTCTTTTCTTTTTCTTTCTTTTTGCTGAGTTTGGATGGGAATCGGACGGAAATATAAAGGTTTACAAAAAAGACAAAGAAGGATGTTCTTGCGTCTCCGTTGAGCTTGCTTTCTTAGAATGATACCTTACGGAACTCGATAAATATTCCTAGGTTTGGGCAGTTTTCTTTAAGAAGATTTATGATTATTCTGGAGCCTGCTGTGTATCTTCTCAGATGTGCCGTCATTCTTGAAGCTGTCCAGTCCAGAGATGCTTGTTCTTCTGGTGGCATCGTTGGTCGAAGCCTCAACCTGGTACTTGTTTGTGAAGATCAGCCCAATGGCTTCCATCTCTGCTCTGTGCATGAGAATAAGCCATACTTGAAAATGAAGGGAATATTGTTTTTTTAATTCCTATCAACACCACACAGTAATGGCCATGACTAAAAGCTAATACCAAAACTCCGTTAATGGTTGCTTTTAAAACCCCACGGATTTTTCCATGATTCCGAGATGTATGCCCCTGGAAGGCAGAGGCCGAAGATAAAAACAAAACGTGTCATGAACCCTCGTAATAGCTACGCCCCTGCACCTGTATTCGTAAAAAAGAAGAACAAGAAGACCAAAAAGACACGGGTGTTGATTGAAATGGAGATTTCAAATGCATAAAAAAGGCCCAACGGCCCCTCCGTTTACACAAGGTCATGACCCTCCGTCATATTAAAGGTAAAACGAGTCTCAGCCGCAAAGTCGGCCAGTCGATTCCTCGGCTTATTACTCTCAATGACTTGGAACTTTCGACCGACTTCGCGCGCGGCCTGTGTACTTTGCACGAGCCCATCGAGGAGGGAAACGAGGTTGACATCGTTCTTGTCGCGCAGGAGCTCTTGACGGAAAGCCTTTTCATTGGAAGGGACGAGGACCTCGAGGCGGCTGACGAGGGCCTGGATCTGACGCAGGATGGTGTAGGACGGGGCGGCGAAGTTCGGGTCTGCGTCGGTCATCTCGGGGCTGGAGTGGTCGCCGAGCTTGAAGGACTCGGGGAGTTGATCGAGGTACTTGTGAATGACGTGGATGCGAGCCTGGAGCATCTTGATAGCGTTGGCCTTTGCGGTAAGGGCGCCAATCATTTCCTCTTCTTCCCTCGTGAGGACGAACTCAGGGAGCACGTCCGTGTCCGGGACGGCGACTATTCGCCTCTTAGATTCCCGGGTATTGTCCGACACCTCACTGGGGGTAGCTTGGCGGCGTTCCTTTTGTTGTTGCTGTTCCTGCTGCTGCTGCTGCTGCTCGACGGCCGTGGCGTTGCCGCCTCCGCGCGCCACAAAGTCCATGCTGATCATCTCGGCGGGGGCGGCCTCGACGGTATATTGGAGTTCGCGGAACTTGAGCTTGAGAGGCGGGTCGGTGTCCTGCATGGTCTTGTCCTCGTCATCTTGTTGGTCGTCGTCGACTTCGTAGTTGCTCTCGTAGATGGTGAGGGGGAGCTTGGCGCCGACGGAGTGGTGGGCGAGCTCGTCCGGGTGGAAGCCGAGGAGGAGGGTGGAGTCGTTGAGGTCGAGCATGGTGGTGTGGGTGGGGAGGATTTCGGGGGTTGGGCCGGTCTTGGCTATGAGGGTGTACCAGCCGACTAGGTCTAGCATGCGGTCTTTGTGTACGGTTTTGACTGTGACAGTTTCCATTAGTGTAAGAAGAGAGGGCGAGTGGGAGAAAGGGAGGGTTGTTGGTTGGGGGGACACAAACATTGCTCCAGGCGACTGGCGAACCTTGCATGGTCTAAAGAGTAACCCATTGGGGCATCTGGATTGGCGACAGTGTTGCATTCAAAGGCATGCTCTATGGTGATCTCTCTTCCATTGAGCTGCCCTAGGAGAGCGCCCATGATAGGGCCAGACTGTTCTCGGAGGGTATGGCGGGTGATGTAGTCTGATATGGTGAGGAGGACAAGGGGATGAAGGATTACTTGCACATCAGAGGGCTGATGGCTGCTGAGGAGGGGGTTTGAAGAGGAGGCCATGTTGGTGGCTCCTCCAGGGTGTTGTGTAGTTGCTTGTTGGATGAGGTGGGGTGGACGATATTCAAGGTTGGGAGCTGAAGCTTTCCTGGATTGTCACTCTACATCCAAATCTGGGAGAGGTTTGGAGTAAGTTGAAAAAGAAAGAAGTCCTAGAATTAAGCTCAGGAGCAGGAGAGGTGTGTCTTTCGATGAGGGAGGGATATTGGCAAGGTAGGAGCCTAGAGGAGTGAGGTTGGTTCATGCTGTGGATGTTGGACATTTGTTTGGAGGGGTTGCTTTGCTGACTAAGCCTTCCCACTCCACAATGCAGCAACGTCATTGGAGAGAGCTCAAACTATTAAACTGCAGTTGTGAGCTTAGATTTGATGCTTGCTTTCTCCAATAGATTGTTCCTGCTTGTCAAACATCTTCCTGAGCTGTGATCTTGCTTCCCTGGTTTTCTTTCACTTTATCACAGCTGCAGTCTGAATGAAGTCAAGCTTTTCCAGCATTCCTTAGAGGATTATAATTGATGAGTGCTCTCTCCTTTTCCCAAAGATCCAAAATCTGAGATGGCTAGGTTCATCCAGAAGCTGGAGACCAGAGCTCTATAGCAGCTATCCTGTGGCTTAGAGCTCACAGCCCAGTCAAGTTCATATCAATGACCATGTTTGCTATCCTTGTTTTGTCAATTTCTCTTTCATAAACTGAAGATAGCAAGCTTTGGAAACCTCAGAAACACATTTTAACACTGATATTTGCTGTTGAGATGATGATGATGGGAGAGTTGAGGTAGGTCCTGGAGACTGGGCTCCTACATGCAAAGAGAGAAGCCGTGTGGATCTTTCTTAATATCTATCCATATACAGCAAGTGCTGTTTCTGCACTTCTATAGCTCTGGAAGTACAAATATCAGACTTCCCATCGACTCTCCTCTTCTCCTAGTCCAGTCTGTCTACAACAGAGTCACAAGCAACAAGAAGCCTAGCGATTCGTCTCATCAAGATGTTTTCCATGCTGCTATCTTCTGAGGAAGACTTCCAATTGCCAATGAATACACCAGAGCCAACACTACCTCGTCATCATTCCATGATACATCATCCCCCCACACTACATTCCGGACCTACCATCGCCCCCCAAAGTCTACTTCTACCTCCTCCACCACTGGCACCCCCTATCCTACCTCCTCTTCCGCCACCGTTCCCCTTTCAGCAGGCTCGAATTGGAATACCTTCGCTAACATCGATTCCATCCATCTCGCCCCCTTTGTCGAGACCTAACCAGCCGAGTACCTCGAAGCGCCCGGACGACGATGTTGAGTTCGTGTTCGAGAAGCCCGTTAAGCGACGGAAGCTGGAATCCGCCGTTCCTTCTGCAACCACAGGCGCGCCCGCTCCCAGAGGCACCGATGAGAAGAAACCCAAAACGCCGTTGGAAGCCACCTCTGCACCGGGGTTGGGAAACCCGCCAGTGAGCAGTCTGAAGCCCACGGCAGCCTTGCTCTCGTTACCCAAAGCTAGGCCTACGGGCATACCCGAGGCGAACGGCCGGTTGACTTCGCTCCCATCGATGGAGAACTTTGCATTCCCGACGACCTTTCCAAGTGGTCAAGCAAGGTACTCGAGGAGCTCGCCAAATCTTTCCCCGAGGCAGCTCCCCGAGACGATCGGCCCAAGTCTCCTTCAGCGGGGTCATTCGCAGCCTCTGCTTAACAACTCGGCGGGTGATGGAAACCCGCAAAATGGGCCCGCCGGCAGCAACGTTGTCTCGGGCGTCGAGGGGAACAGTGATGTCCCTCCTCCGGCACCGGCGAATAATATCAATTCTATGGTTGATGGTAATTCCATTGTTAAAACGGGACCCGAACCGCCACCGAGCGCTCAATCACATCAGCCCCAGAACGATGTCCATGCTGCTCAGCTGTCAACACCGACACCAGCAAGTAATATTCCAGGGAGGCCAGATGGACAAAACCTCGGCCTTTCCACATGGAACGGCTCTGCGATCGCGAACTGGTCGGCCGTTGGAACCCAGGAAACCCCAAACAGGCAAGAAAATGGTCCAGAAGAACGACCTCATGAGCAACAGCAGCACTCGCAACAGGACCCGAGGGCGATCATGTCTATGATTCTAGCTCGGACCGAGCAAGCTCAGTCGTGGTCGTCAAGTTCTACCGAATCGGCTCATGGGGATAATGACAATACCAACTCGGGAACGAAACCCGGCCCGCCACCCTCCGGCCCACCTGTGCAGAAGGTAGAACCCGAGCAAGTGCAACCGCGGAGTGCTCAAAATAATACTCAGAACGCTCAAAGCTCGTCCAAGAACTGCTCTGAACCGCAGCCGACCCCGATTCCCTTCACCCCAGCACCCTCAATGCCTGCGCAGCCGACTCAAGTTCAGTCGCCCCCTAAACAGCATGTTCAGGAACAGTTGATGCAACAGTCCCAGATGCAGTGTCAACCACAACTCCAAGCGCAAACCCAAATGCTGCAGCATCAAGTTCAAGTTCAAGCCGGTCAACGGGTAGGACATCACCAATCAACACCGGGTGTAAAGGGCCCTTGTCGCGTCTGTCTCGCGCTTCGTCAGCAAGCAGCTCTTCAGAATGCAGCGGCAGCTGCTGCTGCTGCTGGGGGTGGACTCTCACCTTTTCCGAACCCGGGTCTTGCTAATGGGCTAATGGGGGGCGCTCATGGCCATGGTTCTCATAACGGAACTGGATACAACTTCGTCTTCGTTCCAACACCCATGCAGGCTGGACATACCGCTCCTGGTGCGCAGTTTCCTACGGCCCATGCCATGAACATGAACGTGAACATGAATGCCGGAGGTGCAGGGTCTCCCGCCCTAATGGCTTTGCCGCCTCATCAGCAATACATGTTGCAAAACGCACAGGCGCAAGGGATGATGATGGCACCACCGGCACTACCAGCGCAACCGCAGATGCAGGCTATGCCCAAGATGACAGATCAGACTGCCCAGTCCATGCCGAATAAGCCCAAGTCGCAGGTACAGCAGACTCAACCGCCGAGGAAATTTGCGCATCAAGAGCCTAGCGCCGGAAAGCACATCATCGTCGACATTGCTGACACAGCGATGGAAGTCTTCCCGTTCGGAAAAGTTGCCAAGAGGCACCAGGTATCGGTAGACAAGGTCCGGAACATCTTCGAGGCCGTCGTGGCTATCCCTTTCCTGCGGATCCCGGCGGACAAGCGACGGGCGGGCAAGATTGGACAAGACCGCGTAAAGAAGTATGTGATGACCAAGAAGGATCTTGAAAAGCAGAATGCCATGAAGGGCAAGAAGGGTGAAGGAGTCGACGGCCAACCCTCGATGTACGAGATTGCGAGGGCGATGGGACCCGGTGAGGCGCCGAGAGAATGGACTCATGGGTTTCAAGGTGCCTGGTGAGTTCTGGTGAGGTCTTGTGGCGCACAGTGTCGAAATCCATGTGAGCTACTCACGCGACGTCCTGGGTCAGGACCCTCCGGATGCCCTGCTTCCTAAGTTGTTCATTCCACTCCGTTTTGGGTTTAATTCCTTTGCCACGTCTTCTTTTTATCGCTCAACGCGTTGTTAGGCTTCGTCTCCCTCGATGAAGTGGCCACGACGACCTCAGGCCTCCCAACTCTCACAACTCGTCGCATAGTCCTCTTCTGCCACTCCACAAGCGACATGACCTCTTTGGTTAATGCCTCAACGGTGGTATTGTCACCTTTCCTCTTGGCCTCTCTCATCTTCGTCATGAGCTCGGTGTGTTTTGCTTCGTACGTGGCCTGCACCACGCGGATGTTAGCTTCCGGGTCGCAGTCGGCGCAGGTGTCGTTGATCCGATAGCGGTCCCAAGATATGACGAAGCAAGGAGGTGAGGAGCGGGTCTGAGGACAGCGGTAGACTATGGACTCTATGCGGTGGCCGCAGGTGAACTGGGTTACCTTCCCGTGGCACATTTGGTCAAGGGGGTGGGGGGGCAAGTCCCTCTC